>LUGF01043840.1:184359-197947 GCA_001625245.1 Calycopis cecrops
GGGGGGGGGGCAGCTGCCCCGACTTGCCCCTCCCTCAGTACGGCCATGTTAACTATAATTACTACCAGGCTACCAGAAACTTAAAAATCGCACGAAACCGAATATCGTGTTAGCAAGGCACCTTCCCGGTCATGTCAGCCTAGTACCCCTACAATACAGAATGACACTACTTTTTACAATCAAGATATCATTATCAGCCTCTATCCGCTGCTTTGCCTTAACATTGTTTATGAACGCCAATGTGGCTAACCTACAGCTACATGCTTTGTGTTTAGCAAGAGGTAGTGCCACACTGTGTGCTTGCATGCAGTCGAGTTGGACCGGCACGACCGGGTAGTACCTCTCGCTTACACGAGACCGCCGTAAAGTGACAGCTGTGCTGTCGCGTTTCGTGCGGTGTGTAAGTAGCCGGTGGTCCGTGGAGGTTGAAGAAGAAGGGAGGGCAGCTCATCTGTCTTTATACAGACGCCTACGGGCGTCGGTAGTCATGAAAATGTTTCCCTATATCATAAAAAAAACATGCATCTCCAACTAGCATGTAGATCTACATGCTTGTTTTTTGATAATTTTTTATGATGAGACTTTTACGATCTCGGCTAGATTACAATCGGTTTGATATTACGGCTAATTACCGCTTATGTTGCTAACAAAAAATGTTAAACACTTATACAAGAAACAGGAATTGGCATAAAAATTAATGCTGCATACTTTATTATGTATATTTCGTGTAGCATTTAGCTTTAGATATCTACATTAATATTATAAATAGGAAATATTTGTTTGTTTGTTTTGTTAATAACTACTGGACTGATCTGAAATATTTTTTTACCATTAGAAGCCAACATTATTCCTGATGAACATAGGCTTTTTACCGCGGGAAAATGCTTCAATGCCATGGCAAAACGATAACGGGTAGTAATTTCCTACATAACAATATCAATACAACTTTATTAACGTTTTCCGCAGCCACTCTAGTTAGACAATAGAATGACTCTACCTTCAGAGATCAACATCGGATTAAATGATATAAGCAAGAAACTTTGATTCAAGTAGCTTATGAGTCATTTTGTATAATATTTTCAATCGGGCATAAGATCTAACCAGTTTGATAAATTATTAATATATTATAATATATAATACACCTGTTTTAAAGCTTTTAAATTTAAATAACTCGGTTTATCTGCTTTACTTTCATAATTAATTATCACTTGTTCCGGCTATATTGAAAATTCAAAGAATTAAGTGTTCGTACTCTGCTATGGACAAATCATACTAGATTGTGGCCATTGATAGGTGTCATTGTTACATTGTAGTTTCCTCCCTCCTAATTCATCCCCTTATGGGTTGAATTTCTGAAAGTCCTTCCTAGTTCTGATGAAAAGAACCTTTGCACCTATCAAGTTTCTAAGTATACTGTACTTAGAAACTTTTGAGCTGTGCGTTGATAATTGATATAGATCTGTTAGGTTTGCGTTTTATATATATATATATATACTAGCTGTGCCCCGCGGTTTCACCCTCGTTTAATTTATAAGAAATTCATATAAACTTCAACACCCTATTTCACCCCCATAGGGGTTGAATTTCTAAAAGTATTGTTAGTAAATAATTCTTAGCGGATGCCTACGTCGTAACATCTACCTGGATGCCAAATTTCAGCTTGATCCGTCCAGTGGTTTGGGCTGTGCGTTGATAGCTGGCTATGTCACGTTTGAGTTATATATATATAGATATAGATTATATAGATGGGTTACGTTATTTTTCACACTTCTGTTAAAAGGCAAATTGATGATCAAACTTAAGGAAACTCGGATAATCATCATCACATTTGTATAAGTAAGACAAGCGATCTCTGTATAAGAGGGTGTTGACTTATAAAATCTGCTGCTTCTTAAAACGTCGAAACAGCGTGGTTACTTTCAAGCTTGTCTGGATAATAATGAAACTATATTATATGGTTTTTTTATAGTACATGGGCAAACAAGCAATTGCAGCCATTTTCATGACTACCGACGCCCATAGACTCCCGTACAGATGCGTTGCCCTCTTCTTTTTCCTCCCTCCTTGGGCAACCGGCTACTTACACGGTGCACGAAACGTGACAGCACAGCTGGCACTTGACGCCGCTATGTAAGCGAGAGGTACCTCCCCGGTCGTGCCGGCCAATTCGGCTACACGCATGCATGCAGAGTGGCACTACCATTTACTCATACGAATTTCCTTTTCTCATTATAACTAATTTGCACATCAGCATAACCTTCACTAGCCTATTGTGTAAAGTGCTAAATAGATCCGACGTTAACAAGCGGGAGATCTATAGGCTACATGGCAAGATATAATGGCCGTTCTGGTTTAATGTCGTTTTCTTTCGACTGTGAATGTTAAAGAAGTGATACTATCGATCCGCCCCGGATCTACGTAATCAAAAGGAAAAAGGCTGCCTCTCTAGGAACTAGACTAGCCGCCCTCTAGTCTTCGCCACGAGGAGCAACTGCCCCTTCCTGCCCCTTCCCTCCCTAGATCCTGCTTTCGATGCATGGCATCTGAATTGTGTCGCCACGAACGGGGAAGCACCTCTCGCTTACGTCATACCAGATGAACTGAAATGTCACTCTTCGCTTACGAAGTATGAATCGGTTCAGGATAGATGAAATTAGTGGCGTGGCAGTAGGATGGCAAAGCAGAAACGCAGTCCCTGTCCTATGGGGTCCAGTCAGAGGCCAGTGCCCACAGGTGGAATATGATATTCAATGGTTAAGCTTGCCTTTTGGAAGGCAGTGAGCTCCCACGAGCCCAGAATATAGTTACACAATTGGGAAAGGTCTGACAATGTATCTTCATAACCCATGGTGGTACGGATGTTTATGAGTGTTATTTGTTGCTTACTGTAACATTTTACTGTAACTGCTCTTACTTGAAGTAAAAGTGACATTTAGGCATTAGGCGATTACTCTGATTTCTTTTTTCTACAGTTCCCTCCGGTTTTCTAAATCTCAACTTTAATTAATATATAAAGAGTAAAGATTTTTTTTTATTTGTATCGAATAGGCGCCAAAACTATTGGACCGACTATCCATTGTTTCACTAATAGAAAGCTATGTATCAGGAAGTAAAATCGGCTGTATTTTATCGTTACAATTTTTATTTTTGCTGCCCAACGAAGCGGGCATGGGTCGACTAATTTTAATTAAAGTACATTTCCGTCTGTATCCTGCGTTAATCCATTTTCATAAATAACCAACAAACCACGATTTCATCATTAATTATCACGATTTCCGGGTCTTTTCAGCGATTTATCTATCAGATGCATAATTAGAATATTTTTTTTATTGTTATCTTATTCTAATTAACTTTTAATTACCGCTGTATTGTTATCAAAACAATCATTTGAAGTACTTTTATACTTTATTGCTATCTTTGAAAGATAAAAGATTTTACTCATTTAAACAAGACTTAATTTCTACATCGTCAGTAATATTTTTGGCAGATGTCCCAGAGTTGAAAAAAAACACACAATAGGAATTATTTCACAACTGAATCCCGAGTTCCACCTTGGTCGGCCATCTTGTCCGTTCACCTCCCCATCTGCGGGTCAGAATAAAACCGCGCCAGTACTAATGATGCCACTCAGTTGCAGACGTAGCGTTGGCAAGGATTTAGCTTTTTTATACCGGCACTCGTAAGGTGTTCGTCCAAAATGAAATACTTGATTGTTGTCGCTCTTATCGCGTTCGCTTTCGCGGAGGAAAAGAAAGATGAAGAAAGACCGCAGACGTACAAGCGGCTGATCCCCGCCGATGTGCTGAGAGGTCAGTGTTGCTAGTGAAACAATGTTTATTATCATTACAATTTACATATTTATATATTATCTTTTATAATTACCACTTTCCGGTACAAATTCGTGTAAATTGTAATAAATAAATATTTTATACAAAGTATTTGATGCATATTTTTAAAAATATTTATTGATTATAACACAATAGATAATTATTAAAATAATGTATCTAATATTTCCATATGTAAAAACGTATAAGGTTAATTAAATATTAGAATACATTTTAATTTTAGAATTGAAGATGCATTTTAGGAAATTATCATATCCTTAATACATAATGTAGTCATGAAATAGAAATATCTATGTATAATTTTAAATATGGTATGTACAATTTTCATTTTATTTCCTGCTTTGATTTCCTAGCAAATAATTAATTAGCATAGACTAATGTTAAAATTTGCATAACGTCCTCTCCTGAGTCGTCTTCCGATCATCATAGATATTCAAAATATGTGTTTAGATCATCAAGATATCAAATCAAGTTAGCAACTTGTCAAAGCTGTTATTAATCCAATTTTGGCGTTGATTGAATGAATATAAATTATTATTTTATGATGTCAAATGCATATTCATACAGTCGTAAAGTAGAGTAGTAGAATTATATAAATTATAGCATGTTTCTCAGTCATTATTTTATATAAAAATAACTAATGTACCTATCATTTGTTACATTTATATATAATATTCTTTCAATTACTTATTTATTGCGATAATTTGAGATTTTGTTCCACACCTCGATAACCTTTTTTTGAGCAGGATATTAAATTATATATATTGAACAAGAGTTCTTTTTTTTGCATATTTTGTTACCTGTTTTCAAGCTAAATATATTGCAGCAAGGGCAATAATCTTCAAAACAGGCTTTGCACTCGAGGCAACTTTTAATTTGAAATTTATGGAATTTATAAAATTAAACGATTAAAGTAAAATGTAAGTGTGTCTGTACATTACGCTAAGCATGGCGAAAGTGATAAGAAAATCCCAAAATTTAAGATAATGAATAAGTCAAAATAGCAAAATTCTTACATCCAGTATTAGTACTTCACATAAAGCATGCTTTTGGAGTGGTCATAATCTAAGTTATATTGATACTAGTATTGAAATAACATTATTGGGTTAATGAGAATTGTTACATTTAAATTACATTAGGTGTACGTACTTTACTTTAGGTGCATAGAAAAAACCATAAACGAGTTATACCGAGTAGAGCCATGGCCCATACTAGTCTTTTTATTTGGAAGCATTTCTTCGTAATGGACTTATAGCATAGCAATTGCTGCCATTTTAAAAGGTCCAATAATATATTACTCCAACTACTACAGTCTTCAATCTTTATCTCATTTCAAACACACAACGATATTTTCATATTATCCAGATTGAGAGATTATCAGGCACAAAGTGATCAGCGCTTTGTGCCCGATAATGTCAACTTCAAGAGAATTGACTGCTAAATTAAACAGAACAGGTTTCTTTTAACTCTGATTATCTTTCTTTTTTATTTTTTAAACTAAGAATATTTTTTGACTGCAGTATTAATTTAACAGCAGTTAGTCACATGATTGATTGAAAATTTCGAATTGAATACATAATAAAATGACTTTCTCATGAAGCTTGGACGGAATTTCATTTCTTAAAGAATGACATTTTAAATAGAAAAATGACATTTTGACCCCCTTTTTAATTTAAAAACAAGTTTGTGAGGCGGTTTGGATATTTTCCCAATTTTCAGATAAAAAATCTACCCCAGGAAGGGGAAGACATTTCATAAAGAAATTTTGGAATAATGTGCCTGTAGTATTGGAAATTAAAATTTTGTTTTTATATTTTTTTTTAAACGTAAATTTTCTTTTCCGACACTAACTGAAGACGCAGTAATGCTAATTAATTTCCTGTTTAGTTGTCTCAATAACAGTACATCATATCTATTAGTGTATTTGCAGTTTCTTATATTAAACATTGATTCCAATTTGTCGGAGCTTAATACTGAAAACGAAATTAATTGTCCTCACACAGTATCGAAGTGATGATAATAATGAATTGAATAATACTGACGTGCTAAGATAATTTATGTCAATAACAAGCAATTAATAAAATCAACATTTTAACGTATACTTTTTCATATTGTTAATTAAGAAATAAATTGATCTTACTTATGAGTTTTTTAATGTGATAGTAAATAGATCATTGTTTTCTAATTGAGCAAAAAACCTAAGTGTTTTATTACAAAAGGCAGTGAATAGTGGGCAGGTAAACAATATGTACGCAGAGTAATTTAATAGAGACATAATGGGCAGCAATTTGCTTCTAATGACGTGAATGCAACGAACAATAGACATATTTTTTATATTTCGTGAAGGTTTCCTGTTCTGCTCGCCTTGACCTTGATCTGAATCTGAAGGTTTACCAAATACGTGGCTCGTTTTTTTAAAGTTACAAAAAATATGTAATCTCGGAAAAAAAACTGTAAATATCATTACAACTCTTTTATACGTATACTTAAAAAAAATGAAGCTATTTAAAATTTTACTGTAGGAAATATTCATTAATTATGAGAGCCAGAGTCAGTATACCAGTATTATTATCCTGATATTAAACTTATAGTTACCTAAATTTATAATAGGAACCAAAATAATAGTAGTAAAGGTACTTCAAACCTCACGTTTGCACTTTGCAACTTTTTACGACAACGATTAGAAATACATTAAGAAATGGATTGTTTTTTGTATGTATAATGAGTAGCAGTAACGTGGGGATGTTGCAACATCGATGTCGGGAATCGCAATTGAAAATATCGTATGTATCGTGTGTAATGTTGAGAAACGTATCCGAACGCAATTACGGTTTACTTAACTATTTAAATTAACGTTATTTTAAATCGCATTTATTACCTGAATTAAAATGCGTATTTGTCACTAAGATATCATCAAACCTAGTTCTACTAAAAGAAAAGGCGATCTTATTACCTAGGTATTTTTACCAGCAAGAGATCAACCACCTTGGCTTTCCAAAAAGAGTTTTACGTCCGGCAAAGGGTCGATAAACGTATATAATAATCATAAATGCAGATTTTATATGGAAGGGTTTCGGAATCTGCCGTGGGTTTATCAGGGCGTAATAAACATAACTCAAAAACGAAATAAAAACATTAAAATTGGCGGCGATGTTTGCATGCAACATGCATGAATTTACATTTTCATAGTTTAGATTGTTGCATGGATCTGATGTTTGAAATAAGTATATCTTTTGGATTGTGGCAGATATCTCTTGATAAAATCACCGAAGATTATAAGCTTGATCATTTGAAATATATTTTTTTAATCCGGTTTAAATTACATTACATATATAGGATATGTATACATTACATATAAAGTAAACTTGAGTCTAATTAAAAAAGGTTTAATATGTCACGCCTGACAGATCTTCAAAAAGGCCAGTTAACTCTTCCGGCGTGACAACGTGATCATTTAACTGGCCAGTAAAAGTACGTGTTAAAAGTAAGTCGTGATTTATTTCCTGTTGTCCTTTACGCGTTGAGTCATTATTAACACTGTCGATTAAGTGAACGGTAAGTAGGCCTTGAATTGTTCTAGAAATGAATCTAGATTAAGATAATGCTCTTAAATGTCAGGCGTCAGAAGCTAACTATATAATCAGCGCATGGATGCTTTCGATAGTTAGGTACATCTCATCTATTTAGATATTAGTTCGTTTTGAACGTTACGTTGAATCTAAGGCACAAAGTTTATTTGAAGTGGATATGTAGTGCCAGCTATTATTTTAAATTGATACTGTCACATCACAAAATTCAAATACCTGATGGAGTTAGATTAGATTTTTCTAAGATTAGCACTTTGTACCCTGATGATATCTAATTTTAGGCTTACAGCATCTCGCTTAACGTACAGTTATAGAAGGTACGGTAACAATTCTGGAGAATTTATAGCTTATTACAAAAACACGCTGATGTTTGCTAACTAAAAAAAAGCAAATAACAATTTCACACAATTACCACTAGACAACCCATTATTTCTTACGAGGACAACTTTGTTTTGATTTGCATAAAACATGTAGTACATATTACAATATGCAAATGAATTACTATCTATATATTACCAAAAAAGCTGTTTCACAAATCATTATTTATTACCACTTCGATGGTGAGGTAATTGTAGCTGCACGCTAATTGACACACTCCATTAAATTGCATTCAGGTTATCGTATATTTCGTGTTTTGTAATTATTAGACATGTTATAGTTTTTATGTCCACTGTCGAAACTAATGTCTACTCTAGCAAGTAGGTACATAATAGGAAATGAGTTTCATGACTGACACTCCAACTATTACGCTAAAATATGAACTTTTAACTTGCATAATTATTTTTCTTTTTAAAACTAAAATATAAATATAATTATAAACATTCTGTCAGTATGTAATGCCTAAAATCAACACTGGGACAGCTGAAGTGCTGCCTCGATGTTTATTGCACGATCACTATAGAGACTCGAGGCAGTTGATTCTGAGCTTATTTGCATTATTTGTCTTTTAAGTTTTAAATAATAAATAATTATTGAAATTAGTTTATTTTGGTGTATATAAATTAAAACTTGTACAATTATGTTATATAATGTATTATGTATATAATATATTAATATTATTCATTATTTGTTATATTAATTCGACGTCTTATTTATATATTTAGCAATTAGTACATTAAAATTATATAATAGATAACAAACAAAAACAACAGTATACTCTTTGAGGCGAAATCATGTGAGCGAAATGCTAAAGAGCTAATTTGGTTGCAATGTAGCAGGACACTACCTTTTGCCTAAAATATTTCATACATAAATTTTTACTCCACATTTTGATCTACTCGAGAAATCTGAAAGGTCACTCTAATTTACCAAGTTAACCATTGAAATAAAATAAGAAAGATAAATTATTAAGGGCCAAATTTCCTTTTTTTAAAAAATTGGCGCTGGCAAAATTGTAAAGGTACTTTAAGATTGTTGACTTGTGAATTGCCTTGGTACGTGATAAATTCGGCAAAATTCTTGTGACAGTCAATTACATTATTTACTTGATATATTTGGAAGAATTTTTTTTCCAACACAAACAAAATTAATAACACGTTATTTACATTTTTGTATATATTATGTCTGTTATTGCAATACTTGATAAAAAAAAAACAAATGCCTGAAAAACATTTATTAGAAATCCCGCTGTGATAATAAAGCTTAATTAAATTAATAGAACCGGTACGAAACCGCTTTTTTCAGCATTTCGCTAATTTGCCATCGCATGTTTTGCCATAAAAATTAATGATAGTGACGTGTCCGTGCCCCGTGGTGACGTAATAGAGACTGTAGCTATGCCCAGCCGCGTAACGACTGGTTTCTAATTACATAACATTAAAATAATTACCATAAAAATTGGATTGAATTAATTAACAAGATTCACGCGGAGAAAAGGTCAAGACTATATAATTTAATTTAATGTAAATTTAAGCTAATTAGTGCCATTTCACACAGACAGTTGATAAATAAATAATTATTTATTTAAGTTACTGAGTAAATATTATGCATGTCATATAATAAGTGTCGGCCCGATGCAAAGAAGCAGTCAAGGTGGGCTGCCGGTGGCCCATGTAGGATGGAGGAGGATGGAGGACGACGCATCTGTATAGTCTTGGTTGTGTGGATGTTTGAACGTTTGACCCCTTCTACTATAAAACAGTTAGTAGTAGCGCATAGTTTACGATGATTTCAAAGCCTTCCTATTTTCTAAAACATATTACATACATAAAAACCTTTAAAAGGTGTGATAATATAAGATTATTATAGTGTAAGAGGATTTATTGACTTTGCAATAAGTTTAAGTAAAGTGTAGGTATACACAATTTCAGTAAATTTTCAGTAAATATTATTTTATTTTTATAACCATTTCATTCATTATAGGTCTGAGTAGAATTAAAACCCGTAATAGTGTTTTAATTTATTGATTTTAACTTTAATATTTATTTCTAATTTTTTAACCAATGCAATGAAGTATGAAGTATGGGGCTCTATTTTCTTATAATTATGCAGTAATTTTAGCTCTTGAGTTTTTTAAAGATATATTTTTGTTTTGTTTACAATTATGTACATAAGGAGCGGCTTGTCTAACTTTCCTCTTCTAAGGTGTCGCATTACATAATTATTGTCACTCGGAATTAAGACGTTCACGGTACGCCGAAGTGAAATTAGGAAGTTGTACAAGACTTGTACTTTCATTGGTGTTACGCAATACTCGTAACTACTGCGAAATAATTTTATTGCAATCCTTATTAAAAAAATTAAAAAAAAATTATCATATCGCGTAAATTAAATTTCCTTATGATACGACAAAAATTGTATAAATGCGTTCGTTGCGCAATCATTTAAAAAGAATATATTTTATTATATTTAAATATTTGAACGTATATAGTATTAACTAACTTTTAATAGGAGTTCGTAAAGTTTTTCAAAAATGATAGAATAAATAGAAAATGTCTTAAAATAATATGTAAAAAAATACTTTCTGGAGAAAAAACAATAATTAAGCACGTTCTAGTTTTCCCTATGCGAGTGTTATTATATTATAACTATACCATTATTTAAATTTGTTTATGCGAACTCAAAGAATCGTAAATCGCTTTCATGTAGTTATTCGTTATTTCAAGATTAGGTACACTAAATCTGTGAGCCGTCAAGGTCGGAAGGTGAGACTTTTTTGTTGTGTGTTTATTCGTGATTTTGGAAAAAAATCTTCTTACCTTTAATAGTCTAAAATTATCTAAAATACGGATTAGCTTCTAAATTATCAATAATATTTTTGGGACATAACTATATCCTATTGGTTTGGATCACCCGCATTTCGATCGATGTATTTTTATTTAAATAAAGCAAACAATACCTATATGTTAAATTAGGCATGAAATATATTAGTGAAAACCGTATTTGAATTGGTAAGCGGTTTCAGATATTACTGCACAAGCGCAAAACATTTTAGACAATATATCAAAATTAATTGTATAGGCCAACAAGTTAACATATTCCAAAGAAATCATTATTCTTTTACAGATTTGTAATCGATATTAATGTCGAATTTCATTCACATTAGTTTAGTAGTTATTTCGTGGCAAACTAACAAACATAATAAACTTTCGCATTTATAATATACAAATATTATAAATGCGAAAGTTTATGATCTATTCGATTGAGGATTCTCACAAGAGAATCCTCAATCGAATAGATCATCTCTAGTTTAACATGAAACGCAAGCGAATCCAGATGCACAAGCTAGGTCGTTAAACTATCGTTTAATGCAGCATAAGCCACGAAGGTGAAAGTGGTTCTCGATGCAGTGTCAAAATGTAGGACAGCGAGCAAGAGCGTGTTTAATCTGAAGACATATCGTCTGTCGCAACACCTTGAGTAACGGGCTGCATTTTTGCGAATATTGTATTGTTGCAAACTAGTAAGTCAGCTTTCTACTCGAGACGTACTAATAAAAACAAATAATAATGAATTGTCTATTGCAATATTATAAAGTTGAAGAGAAGTTATGTGTTTTTCCTGAGACTCGTATATTTATGGATTGTCTAGATTTTAAATCTTGTTCATCACCGGATAGTTGATATTATATCATAAATCACAGAAATTAAATATAAATAAAAAGCACGAATAATGCCGCATATTATATTATTAAACAATAACTTCTTGTTAATGTACTATTTAGCAATACTAAAACGTATAACGTTTAAGATTATTGCGACTCATTGTAATATTAAGTTTAACGTTCTCGAAGTTTAACACTAATCTAGATCACGGTCAACGAGAGGCACATTCTCGATGCAAGAGCAAGACGATAATGAATCCTACACGGACTTGCAATGAATTTGGTTAAACTGATCTAGATCATGTAGGCAGGGTTTTACAACATTGTTATTTGAATACGCATTATCTTGATCTCGATCAATGTTTGATATATTAGGTATAATACGAACGATTTCATGAAGATACTATTACAAAACAACTGCCTCGTATTGGGGTCAAGGGGTTAAGATGTTTAAATTTCTCATCTAATCCAGTCCTAGAGAGCACGTTAAGCTGCCAGTTCTGCGACGCCCCATGGTAATGGCGATGACCCTATTTCGATGGGAGATCATAGTGCATAAGTGTGCGACAAAACTCTGACAAATTCTCTCCAATGACGGAATATTGAATGCACATTTGTCTACGAACACACAAGCTACGTGGTTAGCTATCTTTTAGAAAGATGGCCACAGTAGCCGAAAGTATGCCGAAAGAATTTTTTTCAAAATAGTATTATAAAAATTATCCTTTGAACGTCACAAATTACATCTACCATCAACCCTAGCCCTGTCCTGAGAAGAACCGGCGAAAGACACTCAGCGGAACCCATGAATATAATCGATTAACGTTATGTATCTTTGTCACCAGACTTCCCCTCAATGTGCTTCGCGTCAACACGCTGCGCGACGGTAGTTCCCGGCAACTCCTGGGACCTGGCTCCGTTCTGCGGCCGCAGCACCTGCGTGGAGAGCGAGGACCAGCCCCCGAGGCTGCTCGAGCTCGTAGAGGACTGCGGGCCTCTGCCCCTCGCCAACCCCAAGTGCAAGTTGGACACTGGTGAGTGGATTTCTTTTGTTTCTTCAGTTTGTTTTAAAAACTGATTCAATTGATCAATTCACTTAGGCGCATGAAGGGGGGATGAGGAAAGAGGGAAACGCATATGTATAGTCATGGCGTTGGTAGTAGCTAGTAAAAAAGTGCAAAGGAGTCTTACTGTTGGCATAACTGGGATATCAACTCTCGCTCACATAATTCCGGATTAAGTAGATAGTAAGTAACTTGATGCTACTGATTGGTACGTAAGATTACAGATACCTACCAAGAGTCGGGACGACCATTCATCAAAATATCTGGTTATTTGGATGTGTATGTGTTTATTTGCATCCTTTTGCTGCTAAAATAGTAGTTTAATTTATTAAGATGTACATTTAGTTACAGATCTTTAATAATATACGTCCGTTACAAAAATGTGTTTTGTAATGAGAATGAATGAATGAAAATTTCCAGAAAAAACCAACAAGACCGCTCCCTTCCCTGGATGCTGTCCGAAGTTCACATGCGAAGGTGGTGCCAAGTTGGAGTACCCTGAGCTGCCCGCGCCTCCCGCAGAAGAGAAGGAAGAGGAAAAGAAGGCATAATTAAATCTAGATTAAAAACTCAAAGTGGAAATCGTCTGAAAACACATTAAAGAAACTAAAATTTTGGTCAGATTCAAATTACCATTTATTCAAAAATTGTTTTTTAATATATTTGAAAAATTTTCAAAAATCGAATATACAAAATATTGACTATAAAATACCAAGACCAAAAAAAAATTTATAGATAATATACAAAGATCTTGGTGGTTAGTTTAAATGGAGCTGCCAGTCGCGGTTATCGCTTTCTAAATTCTTTTATATACAAAACAATGGCTATTCAGTTTCAAAAGCCATTTCCGTTTCCTGCGGACGTTGTGTGACGATTGTTCATTGGCCTATTTTATTCCTATTTTAAGATCATTGTGATATTGATACGTTAATTTTAGTAAAATATCAATAAAAAAAAACACAAAATTTTCTTATTTGTTATGTTTTATTTACTCTTTATCTGAACCCTTTATTTTCTTTGGGTCTTGTGGCCCGGGTGGTTCTTAGACCT
>LUGF01043840.1:199616-245137 GCA_001625245.1 Calycopis cecrops
AATGCCGCCTAAATCCCTGTGGGTACCTTCAGCCGCCATAACTGGAGGGTCCCGGATCTGCAGGCTACCGGACCCCTACAGCGACTGGCTGACCCTGGCGAAAAAGCCAAACCTCAGCACGGCAAGGCAACATTTTCATGGGAGCACATATCTGAAATATATCTCTAGAGAAATTACCTTTTTCAGGATATAAGTACATTAATGTTAGTCCAGACTCAGATATCTGTGCAAAACTCCAGCTAAATGGGTTGTATATTTGCGTGTAAATGTAACAAACTTAGTATGTACAAAATTAAATTTTATAACATTAGTAATTATAAAATAATAATCCTACATAATATGACGTAGGATTATTGTCGTATTGATGTATTGTATTTTCAACCAAACTATTTTTCCAAAGAAGTGGCGCGTTCGGCGAAATGACTCGCGATCTTGACGACGTTGTGACATAAAAAGAATATGCAACGGCACCACGACCGGAGACACTTTGCCTTCTGCTCACAACACAGCTGCAAGTATAATACAGCTGTATTGTGTAGTCACGCATATTTACGTTCGTGTTATTTTAGCGATAGTTTAAAGTTGTACTGGGCCATATTAGATGAAATAATTAGAGTACTGGTTCTTTACCCTCTGTTTGAAAAATAATAATTTAAAAGTAGTTCAAATTATGAGGAAAAATATTATCAATAATAATAATAATACATCAGGAGTAAACCTACAGATACAACAAGCATCTTTTAGAATCATATACTTGTTTAAAAAATAGTTTCGATGGAATCTAATAAATTGTAAACGATCCTACACAAAACTCAGTAAAAAACATCATTAACTCAATAATTTTATTTGGGAATAATCTCACAAGTATAATGAATACAGAGTACATTGATTTGTAACGCTTTAAATACTTATACAATATAAACATACATCTATTAGTACACGTAAAGATAAGGGGTTGCAGAGGCACTGCCTTTTTGTAAGTTTCCAAGAAAAAAAAAAATCAAACTAGAACGTCGCATTTTGAAACCGAAAAAAAAAACTCAAATGTTTTTTTTATATTCTACTGTAAAAACAGTTGCTTTTACAATAATTTTGTTGCTTAAAAAAGAATTGGAAAAAGCGATTAACTAATGTAGGTACAGCCATATTTAGTATGCGACACCGGCGTAAAGTGACAGCTGTGCTGTGGCGTTTCGTGCGGTGTGTAAATTACCGGTGGCCCATGTAGCAGGGAGGAGGATGGAGGGCATACAGATGGTATAGCTTCCGTACGGATGTCTATGGGTGTCGGTAGTCATGAAAATGGCTCCAATTGCTCGTTTGCCCTCTTATTTAGTGATCAATACATACACACATTACTATTCTTGTTACGCATAGTTCTGTTGATTGCTCCATCTGAAGTCTTGCGTGAGGAGACACGCTCGCAATTCAAGATTACCGGCCGTTGAAAAAGATTTACGAAACTAAACACGATGTATTTGTACTATTAATTTTTTAATTATTTTTTTTTATTAGCTGCGGCTAAAAGGCGGATGGGAAAACAAACGATAAACGATTGTGTGCAGGATACGCAGCCTAGATCCTTAGGAGATAAAGTGACAAAGAGAAGTAGGCGAGAGCTGAAGATGACGGTGGCCAATAGGGCTTAGCAGGGGTAGCTAACTTAATGCAATATAGACTTTTATTTAACGAAATCCAGTGGGATCTATCAGTATGATATATATATGATATGTGAATGAAATTTAAAATAAAACATTACCTATTCCTGTAGGTACTTATATGTTTTACACCTCGCCGCAGTGGACTGGACTATAAGCCGCGATTGACCGGTTGGCCACCTCTGACTTACAGGGTTAAATCGTAGGCTGGTAGATAATGTAAAATGGTTAGTGTCCTGCACATAACATAACTGCGACTTGAGAAAAGATATACTCGACTTTGTTTTATTTCTTTTAAAAAAATGGAGGAAAGCCTGTAATTAGTAGTGCTTGTAGTTTGTTTTTTTTTAAACCCGTATCCAAAGCAGAAATTTACAAAAACAGTGCCCCTACAGTATCCAGTAAAATAAACACAGTGAATACATTCATTGTTATACGAAAACTTTATAATAGACAAGCAAATTTTGTTTTTAAATAACAATCTATAAATACACTTTTAACATTTTTTTTTTCAATCTATTACTAAACACAGACTTAACAATATGTTATGTATACTTCAATATATTATCTATATATTAAAATAATCAACTATATTGTTTGAATCACAATTTCCTAATTTTTAACATTAATACATCTGCACAAAATAGACATCGAATGCGATTAAAAAGTTATATGTTTTGAGCTTATCTCTTACGCTACCAAGCCGTTTGGATGTTAGTGAGAAGCACACGAGCCGCATTTAGAATATATTTTTGGAACCACAGACTATAAGGTAACATTCCTAAATTAAAAATATATTTTTTATTATTTTCGATAAAACAATTTGTAAATCATCAAAAATGAAACTAAATCCTGATATGTAACTACATTGTACATGACTTAGATAATGTAAAAAACAAATACATTTGCAAGTATAAAAAAAATAGAGGTAGTATTCGGAAGTATAAGAAAGACTATAAATATCAAAATATTTCATCAAAACGCAACGATGCATGAAAATATTTTTTTATATACATTCATAGATAATTTTTCCTCTTATTGACCATTATTTTGCTTACCTATTATATTCTTTACACAATACAACTCCCCTACACACGATATGCCTCGATTAACATGGAAAAGCCACAATGATTCTCGAATAGCTGCTCGTTAAAGAATTTAGAGCAAAGACAGCTAATTGACAAATTTCTTGTCTCCGTATTAAACAAACTGTATCCGAGAACAGATGCATAGAAGCGCCACTTAAAAAAAATACCCCAATGTTAGGTACAGACTTATTGCACTGTAAAATGCAACGAACATATTTGCTAATAAGACACAAAAATTTAATATTACTCGTACAGGATCTATATCGAATGATGTGCTAGAACTACACTTCATAAAAATGTTTAAAACATTTAGTAAGCATACATTTAAAGCTAAATTAACAAAGCATTACACGTTTTGTCTTTTTTTCGTCTAAAACCTGAGAGTCAAAAATATACTTCATTATTATTTATACAAATAAAAAAACAATGAAGTCGCTATTACTTACGTTCCCTTTCTAACTGTTCTATTCTTTATAATATACTTTCGGTTTTTCATAGCATATATATATGACTAATTTGTATTTAAATATACTACGTGTAAAATATGATAATAGTACGAGGTAAATAAATGTAAAAAAAAAAATAACATTTTAACCATTAAGATTACCCTTCTAAATTACATACAGATGTACACAGGACTTTTATAAAGGTGTTTATATAAAAGATTTTTACATAACACCTTCATAATAAGTATTTTTTATTTTTCTAAATTCATATTCCCATGCCGTAAGAAACCATTCTTTGTTCTGAGTCATTTAAGTTTGATAGTTGATTTGGGTTGAGAGAGCGCTATGATCGACTTGAAGCATGCACATGCCCCTACTTCTATTAAGAAACGCAAGAGTAGGGGTAACGGTAGAACATTCGAGACTCGATTTCATTGATACTAGAACTAAAAACTAAAAACTGTAACAACTGGCACGCATGAATTGCTAATCCGTAGCTTATTATGGTTATACAAGATTTCTAAATCTACTATTACGTGTTACGAAATATTGCGTCGACAACACCAATATGGATGCGTGCATTCTGGCGTTAAAATCACGGAAATAGTTATTTAATGTTAATTAATATTATTCTACAGTTATAGTGGGATTTTTTAGTATATTTATCTTTTAATGTATTATTTAAAGTCTTTATTTTTTAACAACATAAAGTAACAGATAATTTTCTTAAATATTCATCATTGTCATTAGACAGTTATAATTTTAAGGTCATCTGTCATGAATACTTTCCATCTGACACGTGGAAAGTAATTTTATGTTCATAATTGATCACGCAAATTATGTTGTTGACAGATATTAATATTCCCTTACAAAAATTTAACTTTAACACGTACTTTCACATAACGGTAGTTAGTCCTAAAAAATAAAGACGATGTTGTTTAAATGTTTTTTCACTTATTTAACTGCTTTGGAAAATGTGTAAGAGTAATTCCTAAAAAAAAGATGGTATGTGATGTTGTATTGCATTGAATACACATCACATACGTTCATTTTTGAGGAGATAGTTCAATAACCAGAAATAACAAATCATAACTTCTATTTACACTATATAAATTATAATTAATGAATTCTCTAGGTTTTCCATTTTCCATCTCTAGGGTTTTCATTCAGAACGGAATACTAACGTAACGCTTTACAGCGCTTAAGCTTTCGTATTTTGGCGTAATTTGCATTTCAGAATCACGTTCCTTTTCAAGGATTGAATTCTAGTAGAGTATTGGAGCTGACGGAGTTTTTAAAACTTAGATAAGTCATTATTAGACCAGCATGCACGCATCACCGAGGCAATATCTATAACTATAGACTTAGACGAGCTAAATATACTTCACTTGGCAACATCATGATCGGGTTTAGAAGCTCGGTAATGGTAGGGATATATTCAAGTTGCCTCGCAACTAATTTACAAACATCGACCTAATCTATATAACAACTTTCTACATTGTACGTTTGTATAGTAATATACACATATATAAAGATTTTAATGATTTACCTATGGACTTTGCTAATTTTAATGCAATGTTGCTATATTCTAGGCTGTTTATATTTTAGAAGCTCTATTTGACTCACTGACTAAACTCTGAACGATCAAAGCAAAACCTCTGACTAATTCTATGCATCATATTTGAGCCTAAAGTGTATTCTACAATCGCTAACTTAGAAAGAATTACCCGATTTTCAAACTCATGTTTAAGACATTAGCTTAAGCTCCAGATTTGAAAGCTTCATCCTCGTTTACTTGATTCTATGTTACATCTGACCTACTATATTATACATCTTTATAATATAACGATTATAAAGTACCTCTTGTTCATTCGCCTTAGTGACATTTCAGTAGTAAATTTTATTAATATTTTGAACTATAGAAATAAGCATCTAGTTTTTTAGTTTACTTCTAATATTTTATGGATTTCTACTAAAAGAAAAGAACTATTTCAATCTATTGAAAATCCTATGAATTGAATTTTTGAAAACATTATTGTCATTTTTAAATGTTCATTTACAAAAGTCTAATCTCGTCACTTTACTTATCAATACAGATCAATTTCTATTAAGAGCTATCCCTTAAGTTGGTAAATCTTGTACGTATGTGTATACTACTACACGGTCAAAATGCCTACAACTTCCTATAAAACCTTTAAAAATGTATACAATTAGTTTGTTTCTCAACATTTAACCAAAATGAGTTTGCATATAGATATTGTACATACAAATAAGTAACATTGTCGCCAATGACGATTACAACAGAACTTACGGAAGATGGAAAATTCCAAATTGTTATTTAGTAATTAATGTAGATCGTTTTAAAATCTCGTCTTTTTTATTTTTTGGCAAACAACTATACGATTAAACTATTCAACGCGTAATAGTTTTAGTATTTTTTGATACATAAGTTATTTTTTATTATTATAATCTTAATAATAGGGCGTCGCTGCAAGTGGGCAGCGACGTTTTAATGTATGTAACAAAAAATATTCATGTGAAAATGCCTCTAAGTTGAACATTGCAACGTCAACATAATAATCTAAATAATTCAACGATTGACTTAAATAGCACAGCTAAGGTGATACAATTTAAAATAATTACGAAAGGAAAAGGAGAAAGTACTTAATAAAAAAAATCTCAAAGACTTTTCCAAAAAAAATCTGTCTTTGATAAAAAAATTGTTTTTGAAAATGAAAAAAAAAATACCAATATATACATTGCGTAAACGATAGAATTAAAAAAATAACGTTAATTATTATTGTATTGTTTGCATGCCATTTGATCACAATAATTACAAATTTAAATATTTTTTTTATTTTGTATAATGTTTTTATAAAGCCAGTAACATTAGATTTTTAAAATAAGACATGTAAAAATATGTGTTTTGTTTGGCAGTTTTGATAATTCCAGCGTGGCTTGCATTCCCTCTCGATTTTAATTAAAAAAAAAACACACACGCACCAGTTAAAATCCCACTCTTTTTCTCTTCAACGGCCACAAATTTCTCCTAATCACATATCCCGTACTAAAACTGCCTTAATTAGAAATTCTTACATTAAAATCCAATCCCGCTACTTTTTGGTTTATACCAAATTACGTAATTTTCAAATGAAATTGCCGTGTAACAAGCGTACGTACGCTCGTCTCGAAACAACAGCCAAAACATGAAACGTATGAAAATCTACTCATTTTGTGCGATGCGAACTCGACTTTTAAATATTTATAATTTACATAATTCCTCTAAGTTAACAATAATCAATTATAACATCTAATCAATTATTTTAATTACCTTCAACTCTTAATATTAATAAAACTTCAATAAGATTATAGAAAGTCCACAGCGAATAAGAAATATTTAGACAACTACTAGATTACACAGTTGATATTATATTTCCACCAAGAATTTAATTCGTTTTACAATTAGGTATTACAATACAGAAAAATATTTTATGTAACTAAATATTTATTACAAACACGCTTACATAAATAATTCACGTTCCAAGTAATGCCACAAGAAACTTAATTTCATTTCTACTTCACTCTATTTCGATGACTAAACAAATCTATTTCGACTAATATAGATATCCCTAAATGTTAGAACTCGTCAAAACTCACACAAAATTACTTTAGACAAACTACTACGTAAAATTATACAGACCAGCTGTAGGTTATGTATGGATGTAAAAATGTTTAAAAAAAATAGATGTGAAAATGCCGAGAAATCACGCTATCAATCCTTACATCCCAAGTACTTTTATTTAAGATTTTTACTTCTTTCGGGAAGGCGTTTCTATTTGGGTAGTCAATCTTTGCTGGATGAATTATAAGTGTAAGATTGTACTTTATGAAAATGGAAATTTCCTTTTAGATTCTGCTGATATTTTTGGAAATCTTAAATGAGGCTGATGTTGTCCTGCTCACACACGAGGCCCTTCCTGGGACAACCGAAATGCGAACTAGAAATAATATACTCGAATCGATCCCTTAGCAATTGAACGAGTTATTTGTTCTCTTTATTCTTTTAAAAATAACAAGAATTTAACGACCTTCTGACATTAAAAAATACGTGAGTGATAAAAATATTACATAAATTAACTCGAAAAAGAAACAGCATTCCAACACAAATTAATAAGAAGTACTTTAAGGATATAAGGAAAAACGCTATGAAGCTTAGAGTAGACGCGCGAGAGACAGGTGATACAAGTAGCCAGGAAAAATCAATATTATAATACAATATATTACGAACTTTATAGGTTACACTTGGCTCACAATTACACTGAAGTAGTATTTACTTAAGCAAGTGATCGTAAACCATCTGAAGTTATTCGTCATTCGCTGCAACGACGTTGTCATCACGAAAAACAACTAACTTCACGTGCTGCGAGTCTATTTAAAAGGATTGATATTATCAAATCTTGAAAGGTTCGGTAATATCAGTTACAAAAGGATTATTTTTATATGGGTTTGTAAATTAACATTCCAAAAATATTGTATTATAATAGCGACAATGAAATTTTTTGAATTTTTTGTGTTTTTTTTAACTTTCAGTCTTACGACGGTTCGCATTAACTTGGTAGTTAACTGTCAAATCAACAATTTATTCAGGTTTGAGACGGTGCCACTGCACGATGGTCTGGCGGGGCTTGGTGATCATGTCCTGCCAGTGTTTCGTCTCCGACGCTCCTGACCCGTTTTTACCTGGAATTTTTAAATACACTTTAAATATGTTTATTATATTATAAAAAATTAAAACATGTTCGCATCAGCATAAGGAGATTTTTTGTAGCAAATTTATAGTAAATTTTTGTATACGTTAAATGTTGATTTGAGAAATTCTGTTTATGGCGTTAAGCGCCATAAAAAAGATAATCGGAAATGGCAAAGATATATTTTACATATACACTACCTAATATATCTAACTTATACATATACACAACAGAACTCCTATAATTCGTGAAACAAAATATAGAGGACTTACAGGAACTTAACAAATTATAGGAGTTAAAGAAGTATAGAAATTCCACTGCAACAAGCTTGTCTCATACGAATTATGCACCTTTTCGTAACTTAACTACGAATTACAGAAATGACGATGAAACGAGTATCGACAACACAACAATGAATAACAATAAACAAACTTATTACCTACGTAGTAGAGTGATCTTCAAATTAACTATAAAATATATGAGGTGATGACGAGAAGTCTGATTTTCAACAGAGCTATAGGAGATATTTTAAAACATATAATGCGGATGTGGATAGATGTAGGTACCAGGAAAGACCAAGACTCACGTACCATGTTCACATTATCGGATGCTGTTCGAAGGTGAAGTCAAGAGTCTTCGCAACTGGCGTACACGCATACACGAAGAAAGTTAAGAATGTGGAGAAAGCTAGGCCAGTGTGTAAGGATCGTGATATGTGGAACTCTGTTCATATTGCGTACGCCATTAGGAAACTGGAGTGATGATGTGCTGTTGTTATATTTCAAGGAACCGATCCTATGACATTCAGATAAGTCTCTATAGTTCATGAATATAGAGAAATATTTGAATGATTGTAATTATAAATTTCAAATTACCAGCCAGGAGTATTCTTCCGATCAGCTCGTTCCTCCCGATGTTATCAAAGTCCATAACCTGGACATCGAGGGAGCACTCCCTGATCTTCTCCCACGGCACGTTGAATGAGAAGGCGTCGTTGAACACGGGGTTGAGGGTGCACTTGAACACCGCCGTCTTGCGTTTCTCAATCCGCTTGTCTCCGAACTGTAGCCACACCTTCACGTACGGATCTGAAATATATTAGTCATTGGTTTTGTTAAGCTAATCAAAATATGCGCTAACCAAATTACCCATGCAATTTTGAGTTTTCATGGCAGTTTGTTTCTTTTTTAAACGGTTTTATTTAGCTCACCCTGATTGTATGGGTAGAATTTAGTAATTGAAATTTAACCCTCTTCCCGTTAACCGATTGATCTGAAATTTGATATACGCCTTTGATTCTGATGACAATACAATTATCCATATTCAATTAATACAAAATTTGTAAATCTAATATGGCCGCCGCTACAAAATGGCGGACAACTTAGTTTTTTTTCAATCCCATCAATATGGGTATCACATGAAAGAGCTTGTCATGTAAAATTCAGTGCACTATACAAAATCAAAATCAAAGATGGCCACTGCTACAAAATGGCGGACAACTTAATTTTGTCCCGTTAACCGATTGATCTGAAATTTGGTATACGCCTTTGATTTTGTTGACAATACAATTACCCATATTCAATATTATTGTGAATCCAATATGGCCGCCGCTACAAAATGGCGGACAACTTAGTTTTTTAATCCCATCAATATGGGTATCAAATAAAAGGACTTGTCAAGTAGAATTCAGTGCAATATACAAAATCAAAATCAAAGATGGCCACTGCTACAAAATGGCGGACAACTTAGTTTCTTCCCGTTAATCGATTGATCTGAAATTTGGTATACGCTTTTGATTTTGATGACAATACCCCACGATTTTATTTTAGTTTGATTCAATGCATGTTTAAAATTTGTATATTTCAAAAATTACATCTTTTGTCATAGGTGTTTACATAAATTTATATTGCATTTTTAGGAATTTATGTGACTATAGATATTTCCAAAAAGTGAGTAGGTTACGAGTTACTTTATTTTGAAAACATAACAATGTATACATATTGGTATCCATGACTGTATCCATGAAATTATTTTTTAGCTTTTAGTACAGTTATCTGCAATATAAAACCGTTTAACTTAAAATTTTTTTTTACTTTTTTATTTACTGTTGAAGTCTAACGAACGGGAAGCTATGAAATGAGTGTTATGTTGGTACGGCCTTTCGGCTATTCAATTTTTTTTCATTATCAAAATTGTTTAATTTACAAAATAAAAAAAAATATCAAATTGATCAAGTTTAGCACTGGTGTACAAACTACGGGAACAATTTTAAACCCTCTCTCTTACACTAATAGAAATCTACATTATCATGAAGTAACATAACCTATATTTTTTTTTGACGTTTAAAAAAATAAGCATAGATCGGCTAGTTTACTATGAACAAAGAAAAAATTCACGACAAAAAAAATCCTATCAAAAACAAACTATAGAATATAAATTAACACGGCCTTCAAATATTTTTCTTTGAATTTTGAATTAGGAACGGGCCAAAAGAAAATTAATGCTTTATAATACAAATACAAAGGTAAACCTTTTAATATTGCTCAGGACCATGTCCTGTTCGCATGTTATGCAGATGCGGAATCCCATCGAAAAGGCCATTAGAAGAAACGGTACAAAATACGACGTTATTATGTTTTTGCACGTTTCCGGTTGTGTCGGTTTAGTTCTAAAATTATATTACTTTTATTCCTTTATTATTTTGTATTTGACAGTTCGTTATGATCGAATTAACATAATTTTTTATCAAAGCGCCTGTGAAATATATTAACACCAAATTTTCTTTCCAATAATACCTTATAATTTTCACAGGCGTTGAGTAATTTTAGTTATTATTTATTTAATTTCAATGTGATGATAATAACTAACGAAAAAAATAAAATATGTATTTCAGAATATATTTCTAGAATACGCTTAGTATTCTAGAAATATATTCTGAAATACATATTTTATTTTTTTCGTGATATTAAATTACATATGCTATATTCTTGTACTTGTATGATGTGTACACGTGAGAACGTTTCGTGTTGAATATTTTTTTTATTTATTTTTATTTTTCATGAAAAGTTTGAGTTACTAATTTTTATTTTTAATGAAAGTTTGAGGCTTAAAAGATTAAAAGGCCCTTAAAGTTATTAAATACCCTTTGGCATGTTACTGTAAATACTATGTGAGATGTGGAAAAAAATATTTTTTTAATAATTATTTATAAAAAAATTGTGTTTTTGAGAATGAATATGATTCTGAAGTGAGGTGTAAGCGGAAAGCCTTACGCTGAGCGAGAAATTACATCAATACGAAAATGTTTTACAAGATTTTACTAGGCATATTTTTTATAGTATAAGTAGTCAAACGAGTAGTCGGAGCAATTTTTATGATTACCGACGCCCATAGACATCCACACAGAGGTTACACAGACGCGTTGCTCTCCTTCCTACTCCCACCTCCATGGGCCACTGGCTAAATAAACTTCAAACCGAATCGTAATTAATGATCAGTTTATATAATAAAATATCATCTTATAAAACTCAAAATTATCACGAAACTACATTTCTGTTCAAAATATGCTATCAAAAATATCAAATTTAATTTGAAATGGGTGTAAATTGGAGAACCGTCGCGCCGTTGGACGTTGAAATATGGATCGAGTAAATTAAGGACAGGCCGAGACTTTTACGAGTTGGTCCTTGAATTACATTCATAAATATCTTAATTTTATTCGTTTGATAACAGACATTTTATTCGAAATTTAATGAATTACAAACAATTGTTAGCCGTATAATTGGATCATTTGTTGTATCGAAATAATTAATAGTTTTTAAATATATGAGACTTTATATATAGCATGTAATAATAAATTTTATTAACATTTTTTGCGTCTTTCGCGCAGATCTTTATTCGAAGACGATGGCAATAAAGACAGAAATGACAACGAAATTTGCCTGAGGATGTTTTACTTTCATGATCATATTTCTTTCCACGAAACGTTAAGTTGTCTAAAATACATAATGAATTCTGAGTATAGATGTGAGGGAAAGTGTCCAAGTCGTTGTAAAATTTGATCAAAGCTCCATGTCACATACTTTAAGTTAAGGATGAATCCTACTAATATTATAAATGAGATAGTTTGTACGTTTGTTCGTATATATATAAAGGATGAGATAGTTTGTACGTTTGTTTGTATATATTTATAAAGGTAATTTAGAAATTAAACCCCTGAGGGGGTGAAATAGGGTGTTGAAGTTTATATGGCTTTCTTTGAAATTAAACGAGGGTGAAACCGCGGGGCACAGCTATTCCTAATAAACGACTTATATTCTTTTCTAATTAAATATTAAAATTAAATGGTTCGGAGAATTTTATTAGCTCTGAACATTTGTGGTCTTTTACTTATAGATGACAGTATGTTCTTATTTTACGGTCAAATAAATAAAAAGGTATTTTTATTCATCGAACATTCTTTCTATTACGGGGGTAGATACTGACTTGGGTAAGAGAGAGACCTAGTATAAGTACTTGTATATATGAGGGGAGATAAGATGAGATGTGTGTTGCTGAAGATGCAACTTGCCAACTGTGGGCCATCAGAAATTACTTTCGAATTGTGTCCATTACGTGCCTGGTAAATCGGCGTCAAAGCCAACATGCACTTAGGACGTAGGTATATAAACTTTAACGATCGTTGTCCTAGGTTCGTTGGCTACTGCGCTGAGAATCACCTTTTATAAAAACTAGAAAAAACTCGCTAGATCTTATACACTTTTTAAATATACCATATAGTAGATATTTTGTAAGAGTAAGTGCCACACTACATGCATGCATGTAGCCGAATTGGGCCGGCACGACCGGGGAGGTACATCTCGCTTACACGATACCGCTGTAAAGAGACAGCTGTGATGTCGCGTTTCGTTCAGTGTGTACGCCGGTGGCCTATGGAGGGAGAAAGAGGAAGGGGGACAACGCTAATAGCCTCTAAGCGGATGTCTATAGGCGTCGGTAGTCATGCTCATTTGCATATCTCCATAAAAAAAGCCCAAATTTATATATTAGGGGATATTTTTCCAGTAAGTGTACCACAAAATGTACTACTAAAATAAAGAGTCAATACTAATTGAACGGAGGTCAGAACTCCCCGACCCTCTAACGACAGTGACAGTTGATTTAATAATATTGCAGACAGTTTGTAATTTTTAAGGTTGTCATGATCTGTACTTATAAATGGGGAGTTGGTTTATTCTGAAAATTCTAGAAAACTTCCGCGCAAGCTACTAAGCTGATTGACGCGTTTATTTGTTTATGGCGCTTCACACACTGCCACGCAACACGCCGCATGTTGCGTGTCGACGCACCTACGCGCGTATTTGCAGAAGCGCAGATCTGCATCATCGTGCACTCACACCACTCACGTGCGTAATTGCGTTTTGTAGATTCACGCACGGCGGCGCTCATTTCATTCAAAGTCAGTTTTCCCTTCCAAAATCACGCGTGTCACTGCGGGACTCGGTGTGCTGTACTTTGCGTCTCGCCCCACACCCACGCACGGGGGTGCATATTCCTCCGCCTGTTAGTGCGTGATCCTCGTGAACGCGCGTAGATGCATTTGTGTTGGACTATGCATATTTTCTATACAAACGGATAGAGATATAATCAACGTTCGAACACGCATTCACGCGCAACGTTGCGTGATGCGTGGCAGTGTGTGAAGCGCCTTAGACTCATCGTGTTGGAAAGAAGATATTAAATGATAATTTAATATAGGTACTATTAGAAATGGTATTATTGTTGAATTATTATGGTTGTATCCATCACCATAATTTACATAACAAATACACCCTGCCCGAAGAAGTAAATGTAGTTGTCAGAAATATTCAATGAAAAAAAATATGTAATACTTATTCTTGAATATTTCCAAGATAAATCTTGATCTTCCGGCGGGGAAACACGAGACAGCCCCGAGGAAATACTTCAAAGAGGGTGCGTAGAGAAATTTCAGGAGAGATGAAATTCTATTGTGACGGACATTTTTTTATTTCGCAACATTAAAATCTAAAGGGTCTTTAGTATGTAAAACGAGACCAAGAATAAAAAGCGCCTTGCGAAAATGTACCGAAGTTTGTTATCTACCGGTGCCCGCGAAAAGAATGAAGCTAATATAACGTTGAGTGTGTACCTTCGCAATGTATATTTTTGTAATGCTATTTATTTACACTAGTTTTTACCCGCAACTTCGTGTAAAATATTGTGCTCTATGAGAGCACAATTATCTCAGATGGACTTTAACACACTGCTCGTCTTAGAACCTTATTCTAAGCTGTGTATAATGTTAAAGCAAAAACAAATTGCATTTAATAATATTTAGGAGTTCTGAGAAGAAATATACGAAATTATACATTTGTAGAGATCACACATATATACATAGTTTAAACTATGTTCACGCATAGATTAGTTTCATTGAAGCTATATTTGACATTTGCAAGGCCCAAGAATGTCTCTATTTTTTTGTATCTCTGTCTAATAAAGACACTGTAATATATTCACAAAATGAATACAAAAAGGAAGCACAGGTACATTTCCTATTGCAATGAGACGGCTTTACGTGTTATCCGAGAAGCTTACTTTGCGCAAAAAATCCAATAATGCCTGCTTTCCTTGCCTCACCGGAAAATAGGACAGGGCAGGAGCTCATCATTAAATTGCGAGCCCTTTAACGGTAGAAGGATGGAGTATTACAACTGCAACTCGATATTGACGGCTGTTTTTAATATTCACATACATTGATTTAACTACGGCATGTAGAATTTTCTCATAACGTCGTTGCCAAAATAGAACCTCTTATGTGTCAAACAATCAATTTTACAGGAACTAAATAAAACATCGACCTGAGAATACCAGTTTTTCAATAGTTCCAAAACTTATTTGCATATATCTGGCTTTTGTGTATCTATTATATTACATGACTGCTACATGAGAGGTTGTCGAACTTACTTATAACTTGTAAAATACAAATGAAACGCACATAGAAGTTCGTGATAAAAGTGCGTACGACAACAGACTACACGATTTTGAAAAAAAAGTTAGAGGTTTAAGAGGTTTTATTTTAGCAACGAAGATAAGCTCCAGTAAAAAATTCCAATAGATAGAATTGAAAACGGGCGTTTAGATGAACATCTTCCGTGCATTTGCTACACGGGAAGATTATTTTTAAATAATGTTACTATATTAAATAATATAATATAATAAATAAAATAATATAGGTACCTAATAAATAAACTTTACAAGCCCTACTAGGCAATTAGCTTAAATAAATTGGACGGCTATTGCAAGGAATTAGTGAGGTTAGTTTCGTGATCAGCCTAACAGGGACTTGGAGGTATCTTTCGTTCACATGATATCGCCACAGTAACAAACATACTGTCGCGTTTTTTTCGGCTTGTGAATAGCCGGTGGCCTGTTTTGGCCGAGGGGAATTGTAGAAAGGAGACTACTCAGGTAGTGAGTGTCGGCAGTCACTAAATGGCTTCGATTGTTTATTTGTCTGCCTGTACTTAAAAAATATTCATGTTTATAAATGCACGAAAAGTGTCCAGATATTCGGTCTGCAAATCGAATGATTTACCCGGCTACCGCAAACATGACTGACCAGGATGCATGTCAAAACTAAAACAGGGTTCATTTTTTTTTTTTTTTTTTTTATGGTATAGGGGGGCAAACGAGCAGTTGTAGCCATTTTCATGACTACCGACGCCCATAGACATCGGCATAGACTATACAGTTGCGCTGCCCCCCTTTCTCCTCCCACCTCCATGGGCCACCGGCTACTTACACACCGCACGAAACGCGACAGCACAGCTGTCACTTCACGCCGGTCTCGTGTAAGCGAGAGGTACCTCCCCGGTCGTGCCGGCCCAATTCGGCTGCATGCAAGCATGCAGCGTGGCACTACCTCTTACTAAAATTTGCAGGTATACCAACAAAATTGTTTGATGTTCACACTGTGAGGCACCGATATAAGATCTTACAAGGACGACGAATAAGCCCAGCAACATTGTAGCTTTAATTATAACAACTTTATTACATTACCTGATTTTCCGTTGATGTCTTTGGCTTTTAGGTTTCTAGCCTTCAGCAGCGTTAGTGTCAGAACACTGTTGCTGGGGTGGTAGCACAGTGACGTCAGCAGCTCACCGCATTTGTCTTTCGCCGGAGGCTTCAACGCCTTCCAGAAAGATGGCTTCTCACTTAGATCAACCTAGAACAAATATCAATATTGTTTATTTCTCATAGTAAGTGGTAGTGCCATGCTGTGTTGAAACTGAATTGAGCCACGATCGGAAAGCTACCTCTCGCTCACACAGTTTCATTCATTTAGTAACAGATATGTTGTCGCGTTACGTGTGTGTTTCCCATGGCTCTTGATAGTGAAAGAAAAAAGGTGGGCAACGCCTCTGTATCATATTTGTTATCTGGATGATTATAATAATAATGATAATAATATTTGTGGACTTTACACACCACGTTAGTCTAGCCCCGTGCTAAGTACCGTAAGGACTTGTGTTACGGGTACTAGACAACGGAAATATATTTAATGTTTTTATAAATTTAAGAAATATTATATACTTAAGATTTTTATTATAGAAATAAATATAATACATAGATAAACATCCATGACCTAGGCGGGATTCGAACCCGCGACCCCTGGCGCTACATGCTCAACTTATCCGAGCCCTGCACCACTGCGCCAGCCTGGTCGTCTGATTCGATGATCTGATTAAAAAGGAAACAATTATACCACTTCATATTTATCACTCGATCGCCGGTATAATACCCCGATCACGTGCAGGACTCAATTAGGATTGCTATTATCGGGACTGCACACAGAACAATATTATTTTATCATAATGACTAGTCGTTAGGAACCGATCAAATACATCATGCAAAGCCCGGTGGGAGATGGTAATCGCCCTTTGATAGTGGGTCCAATTGGAGTGGATTAGCGCTCACGCAGGCACTTGCGGTCGAATTAACTGTTGTCAATTAGTTGGGAACTTATTGCACAGAATTTTGGGTGTAAAGTGTACCGATGTTCGAAGATAGAAAGCCTGTCATCTGTCCTAGCTGAATTACTACGGCGACCATCTCTGAGACTAGCCAGATGCTCGGGACACATTACAGCGCACGAAATAGTGACAGTACAGCGAGTGCGCGGATATAAAAGCACTCTCTTTTCTCTCATTTTCTTATTTCCATGGGCCGGTGGTCCGACACGAGTGGAAACTAACGGCTTCACGTGATCGCCGAGACACCGGGGTGTAACACCGTCGACTTCCTGTCTCCGGACAAGGGACCGGAACCGCTTACCCTTAAAGCGGTTTTTGATAGGGTATTTCATAGACTTGTTTTCAAAAATCCTATCAAACCGTTAACTCGATCGTCGACTTAGTCTATCTTAAGGGTAACCTTATCAATAGAGTTATTCGTGTAAGCACTAACCCTATTAGAAAACCCTATTGCACAGCTTACCCGTTCATAGGGTTTTTACGATGCGCAAGCAACTTGAACCTCTACGCTCACGAAATTCAATCTCGCACTCTGAGTTTAATTACGCATTTTTATGAAAATTGAAAGAAAACAGCATGCGCGGAACAGAGACAAACATAGGGTAACCTTATCATAGGGTAAGCGCTTAAATATTAACCGCTTATAATTGGGTAAGCGCATCAACAGTAGTTAACCTTATTCAATGGGGTTTCCACATCGATAGACTTACACTATCGATAGGGTTATCCTATCATTTGGGTAAGACTTCAATAGGGTTACCCTAAAAATAGGCTTAATCAAAAGAAGGGGTTTTCCGGTCCCTGCAGTCCGTACTGTCATAAGAAATTGAAAAATCCCAACAACACCTTTTGATTCGACTTCGATTTATGTTGCTAGTCATGGGCCTTCCGCACGTAACACGGTGTGTAAAGGATAAAAGATAAAAGGAAATTTCATGATAATCAGTCAACCCGTTTGTAGGAAATTGAAGACAAAGAACGTGACACGAATTTTTATATAAATCCGACGGAGGATGAACCATAGGTACACCTTTTTTTTTTTTTTTTTATATGTAGGAGGGCAAACGAGCAGCCGGAGCCATTTTCATGACTACCGACGCCCACAAACATCCGCATAGAGGCTATGCAGATGCGCTGCCCTCCTTTCTCCACCCACCTCCATGGGCCACCGGCTACTTACACACCGCACGAAACGCGACAGCACAGCTGTCACTTTACGCCAGTCCCGTGCACGGGACCACAGAATACATATACCGTAGGGTATATGTATTCTGTGGTCCCGTGTAAGCGACAGGCACCTCCCCGGTCGTGCCGGCCCAATTCGACCGCATTCAAGTATGCAGTGTGGCACTACCTCTTACCAAATCATCATCATCATCATCATCTACAGTAGGTATTAAGTATATCACATGTAACTATTGAAAAGTCAAGTAGCTTCGGCTTAATGCTTCTTAATAATTATTTCCTTTGTAGTTGAAATTCAAAGTTAATTTTCCAATTAAGTTACTAATAATCTAATCAGGAGTCTATGAGAAACCTGCAAAGGCCTTGTCTGTGACAGTGTGACACAGTAAAACTTCACAACAAACAGTTTGTTCAGTTGTGATATTCTTCGATGTAAAGTTTAATTATAACTGTCAAGACAAGAATAAAGTATCCCAACTTATGACAAGAGTATTTATGTAACAAACAGATAGTCTTGTAACGAGATTCACATATTAACTGGGTTTATTAAATACTAGCTTCCACTCGCAGCTTCGCCCGCGTGGATTTAGGACATAAAAATGGAGTTATTATATATATAAACCTTCCTGTTGAATTACTATATCTATTCAAAAAACCCAATAAACTGGATTGCGTTATTTTAAAGATCTAAGCATACAGACACAGGCGGCGAAAAGACTTTCTTACTATGTAATAATTATTACTTAGTGCTCAGAATTATTTCTGAATGTTGAGTGGGCAGATGATTATAATTGTTAATATGAGTTTGTTTGTGACGCCTTCACGCCAAAACTACTCAACCGATCATCATAAAACTTTGTATACATAGAAGTATTAGAAATGACAGGATACTTTTTATTAACATAAATATTGAAATTTTATTTGAATGTATGTTCATTTATATTTATTGAAGGGCTTCAATACGAAACCACGGGGAAAATCTAGCATGTTATAATTATGAAGTAGGTACCACATTATTGTATAAATATTTACTTAAATTTCTTATAATCAGCTTCAATAACTTTTATCTATACATTTAAAACTCAAACGTGACATAGCCATCTATCAACGCACAGCCCAAACCACTGGACAGATCAAGCTGAAATTTGGCATCCAGGTAGACGTTACGACGTAGGCATCCGCTAAGAAAGGATTTTTCGAAATTCAACCCCTAAGGGGGTGAAATAGGGAGTTGAAGTTTATATGGATTTCGCGGCTGAAACCGCGGGGCACAGCTAGTATTTTAATAATCATGTACTTAGGTGAGAGTTCCATTTTCAACTTTAAATGATTTATAGTAGGTATTAGACCTTAATTAGTAGCTACAGCCCTTTGAACCACCGATGCCTACAGCTATCCAATTAATTGCTAATCTGATGTGTGCCCTATTTCGTCCCTCCCCTTCAATGTTCTACCGGAAACAGAAAAGCCGCACGCAACACGACGGCGTGCCACTTTGTGGAGGTATCATGAGCGGGAGACGTACCTCCTGATGTTCCACTGGAATCGCAATAGCGCAGGCAACAGCTTTTGCATAAATTTAATTCTAGGGTCTAAACAACGAAATTGTACAAGTTGAAATTTCTGTGGTTGTTTTTAACGAACTTACGGCGTAACTCCGAAGTTACGTTAAGTTATTGTTTTGTTTTCGTTAAGTTAGCATATTCGTAGACGTACATAATAAAGTAAGTTGTGGCAAGTGAAATATACTTTTAAACTTTACCTTCATTTGCATGTAATTTATTACATTTTTATTACGTCGAAACGAAATTTCGTCCTACCGAATAAACTAGTTACTATAATATTTTTTTTGCATTATTTTCATGTGCAGATTTTAAATATAACCCCAACTGAACTAATATTCTTGGTTAAATTATTAATAGGTAGCGTATACCTACAATATTTAAATACTTACTTTTACTTAGTTCATTTTGTATCAGCTGTTTGTTTTATCGTCTATTCTATTTTTATTAATTCTGTTTTCACTGTAGAAATTTCAATAATTAATTGTTGTAAAAGAAAATAATAGTTTAATTTATAGTGCGGTAAAATATCTATAAAGTAAAATAAACGAACGATTTTATAATTAAATTAACATTAATTTGATATTTTTATTATTAGAGTATTAACTTGGTGATTATTTTGTCATTATAAAATCAAAGTTGCTCCAGTTCGTAAGTCAGACCTCTTTCTTGCAAATTGCATAAAATTTTATTTCGAAGTTTTTGCGTGATGCGCTTTAAAGGCGGAATTTTAAACCGTAGAAGTTGTTTACCTTCTACGGTTTAAAATTCTTCTCTTCTCTTCTGGTCACCTAATGGTAAGCGTTATCTATAGTAGTTCACACACTCGCATTTCCTTTCTTTAAGATATAATCATTTCCCGTATGATTACCATAACACCCACCAACCACAAGAAAGCCAAAAACACCTGTATTGTAATGTTCTTATAATACAGGTGTCTGAGGAAATCTACTAGAGGAATCTACTTACCTATATAGTGTCAGTTAATTCCAGCAAATCTTCTTACATATTTGCTATCGTTTTATCATTGTTTATATCGCGTATTAATTCAGTACCAAATAAACTAAGCTATGAATATTGTTGAGATCTAGTTTACCTGACACAGCGGCAGAAATACTTCGCCAATAGAATCATCTCTGGAGAAGCGATCGTAGTCGAACACGTGCAGATGGAGTACCTGAAAATTCAATAATTTAATCAAAAGCCATTCATCTCATACTTATTACCTCAGACACAATAGATAAGATGGCACAAAAGACGGTTTAATAATTTATTATATCCATTATATCGTCATTTTTAAGTAAATTAATTAATTATCTGAGCTGAAAATTGGCTTTAGTAAAACGGTTGTAGAAAAAAAATCTAAAAGGCGCACATTAATTCCATGTGCTCTAAAATGTAAATGAAACTCAAATGTCCTAAATATTAGTTTTTTCTGTTTTCCCTTTAAAAGGACGTTTTTTTTTTACAAAAAAAGTCTTTAGTATTTTTGATATCTGGATCATAGCAGTATCAATTTAAAACACACACTATTACATATAATTTTAAAAAGTTAAATGTTTTTTTGTTTAAAAAAAATACGTTTAAACAACAGCAAGTAGTACCCGACTCTGCAGCTTCTGTATCGGGAACCCCTCGAAGTAGAAGGTCTCGTTCCACCTGGGGTTGAGGGTGCGCCGCTTGATCTTGGTCTCCAGCCGGTGCTTCTTGTCCGGCAGCAGCGTGACCCGGACGTACGGGTCCGAGGTGCCGCTCAGATCCTTTGCCGGCAGTTCCTTGCCCTGAGGAAATTGTTGGTTTTTTTATAGTTTCAGGAGGTAAGCGAGCCATCAGAGCCATTGTCATGGCTACCGACGCCCCTAGACATCCGCATAGACGCTATACCCGCTTCCTGCTCCTTCCTCTATAATAATAATATAATATAATATAATAATATTTGTGGACTTTACACACCACGTTAGTCTAGTCCCGTGCTAAGTACCGTAAGGACTTGTGTTACAGGTACTAGACAACGGAAATATATTTAATATGTTTTATAAATTTAAGAAATTTTATATATTTAAGATTTTTATTATAGAAATACATATAATACATAGATAAACATCCATGACCTAGGCGGGATTCGAACCCGCGACCCCTGGCGCTACATGCTCAGCTTAGCCGAGTCCTGTACCACTGCGCCAGCCTGGTCGTCATTATAATATCGTACTAGCTGATTTCGGCTACGGTATATACCGTATAGACGAGCCATCTGCGCAGGTCATATTATAGTGCACAAGTGTGCGCGCAGACACATGTACACTCTCTATTTCCTCATTCACATATTCCGATGGGACGGTAGTCCGACACGACCAGAGAGAAATCAGCCGCAGATCCTACGGCTTAACGTACTCTCCGAGGCACAGGGGTGTAAGGTCGTCAACTTTCTGACTCCGGAACTGTTTATAAGAAACTGAAAAATCTCAATAACAATTTTTGGTCCGACCCGGGATTTCACGTCTTTTCATTCATTTCGTCATTTCACGGACAACCGGAGACCTCACGTCTGTGGTTGGACACGCTACTTACACACCGCACGAAACGCGACAGCAAAGTTGCCACTTTACGCCGGTTTTGTGTAAGCGAGAGGTATCTCCCCGGTCGTGCCGGCCTGATTCGGCTGCATGCATTCATGCAGTGTGGCAGGCACTACCTCTTATTAATATTATCAATAAAACTAAAAAAAGGGACTTTCTAAAACTCTTACTAACAATGACCCGCCGTTTAATCTATTGGTTTAGATTCCGATTTTAATTTTTTTTTAATCGGAATCTAAACCAATAGATTCACTTGTAAGGTAATTTCAGCTTTCTAAACTTTAAAGAAGTTTTTTACCTAACGATTTAAATGAAATATTATAAAATTTTTACAAACTATTTACTAACTTAATTTCAATTAAACGACTAGTTCCGTTGATTAGTTAATATTTCATCACCAGTACTGTACTAGTAAATTTTTAATTTAAAATTTGATACGTAAAAGACGTGTATGAAAGGTTCGTGATTCATGATACTCGGAACTTTGTGCCTACTCTGTAAAGCTCTTGGCTAAAGAAGATTGATTACAGATGTTAATAGAATTAGTTTTATGAGCAGTCGCAACGATGCAAAGTACAAAAACTATGAACATTTTTAGATTAGGAAACTTTTCTATTGCAAGAAGATAATAAGATAATAGAAAGAAATAGTTCAATGTATAACACGAATGCACTTTATAGTATACACAATACATCGCCTGAAAAGGATATATAAATTTTTGTTTTTTTCGACCTCGCTCAGTAGTCATGGAATATTGTTTTAGCCAATACTAAGCATCAATTATCACATACATGTGTAAATATCACGTTTTGTCCGCGATAATACGACGGCCAAACATCTCAACACAGAGTAATAAGTGAGACAATATTATTTATTCCTTAAGTATCTGGTTTTGATCGACTCTTTCGCACAATAGGTAAACGAACAACGCGAAAATCATAGGTTTTTGAGATCGTTGTAGAAAAGTGATAGACTTATACTTGATATCGCCTTAAAAGTGATTATTTTATTTTATTTTATTCGGAAAACTAACAGTGACATATAACCGAAAACAATTAACAGATAATACAACTTTGCACCAATTACAAGTTTTCACATATATATGACTATATAATAACTTAATCGTCTTAATTAGCTTAAAATTAATTTATCGAAAGGAATGTACTAACGTCTACTTAGATAATATGTATTTATTAGCTATATTAGAATTTGTTTAAGAGCCGTCAAACCACAAGTTCGTCTAAGTATTTTTAAAATATTGTGTTGAAGAGGTAAACAAATCTATCTGCGGAGAGGTCACTATATTATTTAAGTTTTTTGCTGCACGAATTAGAAAGGCGTTTTGTCTATAATTAGATGCTGTCTGTGGGATATCCAAACATATTGGTTGTCTAAGTCTTTTGCAAGATACCTTTAAATTAATTTTTGAGAGTAGATATGGAGTGTCAACAAGATTTTGAGCTATTTTGACTAACCATATTATAATGTCGGCAATTTTTCGTCTTTCCTGCAGCGGTAATATGTGATGTTTGCGGCACATTGCCTCGTAATTAAAGTCGCTACTACCTACTTTGTATTGCAGAAATTTAAGAAATCGGCGCTGTATGGACTCAATCCTGGCGATATAAATATTGTAGCGTGGATTCCACACTTGTGAGCAATACTCGACGATACTATGCACCAATGAACAATAGAGGACTTTTATTACTTTTAAACTTTTAAATTGGGAGCTTGTACGAAGGACAAAACCCATATTTTTGTTTGCCTTTTTACAAATCTGGTCTATGTGAGTTTAATAAGTTAATTTACTGTCTTGAATGATACCGAGATCTCTAATTTTATCCTCTCTGTGATGTACGATCGAGTTTCGTGCGATTTGCGAGTCGGCGTGGCTCTTTAAGATGGTGTGAAGGAGAACAACGCATCTGCATAACTACTGACAGTCCGATGGTTAATGTCCGTCTGTAGACATTAGTGTCCTAGTGCTTCGTTGTCTTCTTTTGTTGTAAAAAAATCTACTACGTTTTGTGATCATAATTATTATCATCGCCCTAAACCTTCATACGTACATAGCTGAACATCAATCAGCCTTTCTGTGAACTCCTATATGGCCAATAACCTGCTATTTGCATTCGACACAAAGTGGCCACATGATTTTCTATTTTTCGACTAAATGTTAATTACTGTTTGTTGTACTTCTTAAACTTCGATAAATAAAACTTACGACATCAACACGACTCTAATGCCTTCAGAAGCCAATGACAAATGCTTTCGTTTTTTAAAAAAGCACCGGTGGAAGAGATGGTTCTTATGTACCAGGTACTAACTGGAGCTGGCACATCCCTCAAACCCGATTACTGTATCCTCCATACACATGCACTTGAAAGTAGGCGAGGAAGTTATCAAGGGTGAAGTAACATCGGCTATGTTGGATAAACGCGATTAGTGTTTACTCCTTAATGTCGCTTATTGTGATATTATGATAGATATATAAGGCGTGTAATAGACGTTGCGATGTAAAACGTTACTCCTAGCTTAGCTTTCATAGTACGGGACTTATATCGTTTGTTTAGAAATCATCTCTAATAAAAAATAAACATTTCTCAGGTGTCTAGTTTTGAATTGTTTCCCTAAATATGAAATTAATCGTGATTGGATGAGAGAGAACCTACGTTGCGCTCCAGCCCAAGGTGTCAGTTGTCAGTACGTCTACATTCTTAGCTTTAGTGGCTCTGCCATTTAAAAATTGACACGACATTGACAAGCTAGACAGCAGCATGGATTTACGTTGTCAACGACTTTGTAAACGCTCTCTGCTGACTGTTTGTTTAGTATTGATTAAAAGTCATATAGGACGTCTTAAGATATCCCAATTTTAATTAATATTAATGTTCAAAAGTACCTAAATATTACTAAATATTACGTTATATAGATCACCTATAGCCACATGAGATTATAAACCTTTATCTCATAATAAAAACAATTAAGATTCACAAGTTGTTTCTCAAGTACGTCGAAAGTCACTCACTGAGATTGCAAATGTACTTATGTGACAGTGAGTGGATTGGCAATTTTCTTATAAGTAGATGCCAAAATCACGGAGAATATATCTGTAAGGACATGTAAAACCATTTCACGATGATCATGATTTTAATTAAGAAAACAGTTGTTATATAAAAAAATGTAATTTTATGATAATCTATAACAATATATCAAACACAAACAACATGTTGTTTTTTTATTGTTTTTTCGAGTTTTTGGTGTGAATTTGTATATTTTGTGAAAGGAAATTTGTATATTATGACGGCTTATAATATGATTGATTAAGTACTCCACAACGAAACACAACACAGGTGTTTAGATATTATAATCCATGTTAACTGTTATGTTTCAAAATGTTATTAGAGTGCTAATGTCGCTTATAAAATGTGGGTAAAATTTGACCTTTAAATTTAATGTTTCAAGAAATATTTGGTTGATCCTTTTGTTACCGCAAAATCACATATTTTACTGAAGATATTCTAATAACTTATATTACGACGTTTTAGCTTACCATTAAATAGAATCTAGATAGCAAAATGCAAAGATTTTTTTTTTTTTTTTTTAAATTTTTTGTGGTATAGGAGGGCAAACGAGCAGTAGGAGCCATTTTCATGTCCACCGACGCCCACAAACATCCGCATAGAGGCTATACAGATGGGCTGCCCCCCTTTCTCCTCCCACCTCCGTGGGCCACCAGCTACTTACACAGCGTACGAAACGCGACAGCACAGCTGTCACTATACGCCGGTCTCGTGTAAGCGAGAGGTACCTCCCCGGTCGTGCCGGCCCAATTTGACTGCATGCAAGCATGCAGTGCGGCACTACCTCTTACAGCTGACCAGCAGATAGAACAGTAGTTTAATTTAGTACTGTATTTGGTATGAATTGCAATATCGCGACAATAGACATTAAGATATCTAAGAATTATGAACAGATTTTTAGCTAGGTATCAATATGGGTTTATTCACAAAAAAATCTCAATGTTTCATTGGTTGGTTTCCGGACCCATTATAACATCCGCCAAAGAATATACAGATGCGTTGCCGTCTAACTTCATGCTCCTAATGGGCCGGACCGAACTCTCAAAACCAGCAGAAACTAGACAGCAGCCATCATCCGTCACGAGCCACGTCGGTATTTTGCGAGCGCGAGGCACCCGGTCGTGTCTGTCCAAATACAAGGACATAATATTATTATTATAATCTTTATAGGACCTTCTACCTTTTTTGAGACGTAATGCCATTGACGCACCTCTCACTATATAACACCGATTTAAAATCCGGTTATACTATCGCATTTTTCGCGTGTAGTCAGAAGCCCATTAGTGGGAACAAGGTAACAAGGTAACAAGGCAATGCATCTGAATCACCATTAGTGGGCGACATGCCAAACCTAATGGCCCCGATTGCTAGTTTATACCCTTAAGATATGAAAAGATGTTTATCTGACAGCTTACCTGGATGATCCTTAGAATCAGCGTGGTGTTCTGGAAGTCGTACTCGAGCGAGAAGTGTATCTGGCCAACGTTCTCCGACGGCTCGGAGTTGTCAATGTACATGTCAACCAGTGATATGGACCGGTTCTGAAGGAACGCCATCTGTTAGTGAGTTTTAACCGATTTAACTCGACGCATATACTTGCGCCTTATCAACTACGCGAACGAAGCAAAACAAAAAAATGCGAAGCAAAAAATTGAGCTTCGTATCGAATAATCATACAGATTTATGTGATTGAATCACCTAAAATTATTGAAACTATGTCCTATGCATTTTTTTTCATGCTTCGCTTCTTTTTGCTCAACTTCGCTCTATTTAATTATAACACACATATTTTTTATAAATAAAGTAAATGTTGTGTTTGAAAATTAAGTCAATCAAGTGTGTGTGTGCGAAATACTGTATACTAATTAGTAGTTTGAATAAATATAAAAATAAATAGTAAGCAAAGCAATCTACATAATAAACTACTTCTATAAATCATGTTTACACTTTACTTAGACGTGTTTCTATTTATTGTATAAAAACAATTGAAACTAACAAAAAAAAATCATTTACATAATCAAGATAATCAATTAATTATTTAATATCAATGAAAGTAGGCGATTTCTTTACAAACCTCTTTTACAATCACCATTTACATTGACGTTTTATACACTTAGAAGTGTATACTGTTGTTCATAATACTAAAGCCGGAATTGCCTAATAATTACTATAACTATTATTCAAAACTCACGTTTTACATGTCAACGTTTAAATACCAATGATGTTAAAGCATCTAACGTCTAATCAAAATAACTAAAACTAAATAGTAGCAAAAATAAATTAATGTATAGCTCATTAAATTATATACGATGTTTTTATCTTTTATTTTTTTCCACATGAGGCCTCGTGGCCATGCGTTAGGGTTTTTTTGGTAATTTATTTCCTCAATATAAAATTCGGAGCAAATTTATGAGCTTTTCCGATGATCAGGAGTGATTTCCATTTTTCATAAAACGGATTTCATGCAATAAATATTTACGACATGAAATATGTTGTATATTACGTATAATAGATCAAAATTTACCTATGGAACGGTAAATGAATATTATATTAAGTTACCCTTTCTTTCAGCTATATATTTTACTTTTTAGCGCAATTTTTCAAACAGTACCTAGGTTCTAGATTCCCTAATTATATTAACAATAAACTCTCTACAGAATAATTCTCTGTTTATTTCACAAATTTTTTAGTAAAGGTGTTTATTAAAGTCCTAATTGAGGACGCAAAACTAGAATAAGGTTTTAGAATTAAGCTGAAAACCCTTTTTGTAAATATTCGTCGTACCCAAGTACAAAAAACGGAAACTATATTATGTTTTTTATTAAACATTTATGATTACTCAGTCACTAAATCACTTTTTGTTTTTTGTTTCGTTTTTCTTTGTCGTTGTAAAATTTTGTAAAATTTAAAAAAAAAACGTTCAACATCAAATATGAAGCGATATTACACCAAAAGGGGGTCAATTTCGTGAGGTGACTTGGATGCTTGAATTAATCTCACTCACTGAAGCCTTTGAGAGTAAAACTAACTAGCGATTATTGATAACTACTTTTTGCAGTGTATATTTTATTGCACTAAATTTAACAATGTGTTACAATATAATATGTAAAGAATAATTAAAATAGTTTCTTTATGAAATTTATTATAAATAAGTAAATATACGCTATAAATGAAGAAAATAAAAAAAATGTAAAGAGCACTAGGTATTAAAAAGTGAGAAAAAAGTAAAGAAGAAAATAGTTAAATTTAAGTAGGCTTTTTAATAAAAATAATGTTTTTATTAACACACGAGTGAAAATTTAAAAAATGTATATTTCTAATCTAAATCTAATTCAAAATATGTGTTCTAAATATCTTCCAGTCTTTATTGGAAATTATTGTTGTAGATAATAGCAATTAATGTTATATTTTATGCACTAGTATATTTGGCTGTTTAGGTTTTACTCTATTGAATATTATTTAGTTGATCTTTGTATAATGAAACACTCTTATTATTCAATTGTTTCATTAAAATTATTCTTACTCAATTATTGCCCATGAAAAATATAAATAATAACATAATTATATTTATAAAATATATATATATGAAACTTGAGTTGATTAGACTTATGGTAGAATTTTTAAAAATAATTTTACATAAGTTTCTTAAATAACATTTATTATAATAAAATAAACAGCCAAATACAATTGGATTTCTATATACTTAAAAGCGTTCATATTTTAAGCAGTATTAAACTCTTCATAAAAAAGTGAAAAGCTATTTCTATATTTTTTCGTATTTCTCGATCTATTTCTTTCTTATACAACCTCTTCTACCTACCATTTTTGAAGGAGATAGCATGGAAAGAGAATCCATAGTTTAGAAAACCACAAGGAGAAAGGAGGAAACTAAACACAGAGACAAAAATACACTCAAACTGGACTATGTTTTAGATCTGAATGCGCGCAACGTTCAAAGTAAATATTGGGTTTTGTCCCACGTAGTGTTTGCGTACCGTGATTGGACAATTTAGTCAATAATACAGAAGGCAAATCGTCATCATCCAAATACAGCTTTTAATCCACAAATCATTTAGGACTCGCATCCAAATCTAACTGGCGATAGGGACACTGGACCCTAGATGTAGAAACCGGTCTTTCCTAAAACAGCTTCCTTACCAATATAAAATGGAAACTGAAAAAAAATCCCTAAAACAGCCGGCCAATATTAAAATGTAAGAAGTGTAAAGTAATAAATGGTTTCTCACTTTTCCACTGGAAAAGTCAAATGGTGGACAGATGAATCTGGTCAAGGTCGTGGGGAGCACGCAGCTTATGACTGTGACCAGAGACGCTCTCTCTCCAGAGACCTCCGTCCATGTCCAGTATTGCACGTCTCCTGTCTGCTCCTGATTATGATGATGATGAAACTAAACAACTGTAGTCAGTAATGATGACCTCGAAACATTTTTCTCTCGTTAAGAATTTAGATTGATGATAGAATGAGAAATTTAATATCGAGCAAGTCGACACCGAGACATTCACGACTTAATCGATGATCTGGAGCGCTGCTGATGCGATGCGCTTCGGTTTATAATTAATTCTCAGCGAGTAACGAACAGCCATTAGTCGAAGCGGGACGTGATTTTATTTAGAAAGTTCATTAACCCTTTTGTGTATTATTTCCATTAACTCCAAAAAAGGAATCGCAATAATTTATTATTATACAGCAATATATATTACTAGCTTCCGCCCGCGGCTTCTCCCGCGTGGATTTCGGACTTAAATATTCGATAAATTTTAACTTATTATGTTATTCTGATATGAAAACTATATTACTGTAAAGTTTCATGAAAATCCGTTCAGTAGTTTTTGTGTGAAAGAGTAACAAACACACAAACTTTCGCATTTATAATATTAGAAGGATTATTAAACAAAAATGACTTACGTGAACCCGGAGTTACGCGGATTTTAAATATCACATCTATAACTCGTCAAACAACATATTAGTTATTTTTTTGAGCTTGCTTTTAAGTAGTTTTTGTCGTCTATAATTAAAGAAAGTTTACCATAAAAACTTATTAGAGGAGAGAACTAACTACGTTAATATAATTCTATATATACCTATTATACCCCGACTTGCGTGAATTCGACTTAGGCGGTTACAGAGCGATCCCACCTACCGCGTAACTTTGGGGTATTACTGTACTATGCGATAAAATCCGTTAAAAGAATCGTGAACAACATTCGCGTAATACGAAAATTAAGTGCTCCATACTTACGTCACAACTTCATCTCTAAGGCTTTAATAAACTTTATTAGAAACGAATCTGCTGAGTTGTGGGCCCACAAAAATTATGCCTTGATTGATCCTATGAGGAAGTCAAATAAATTTGCATACGTATGTAATACATATGCAAATAGAAGCCTGTCGTAATATGACTCCCTTAATTCATAACCGTCGTCATTAGATTTTGATGAGTATTTAATTATTACCTACTAGCTCCCGCCCGCAGCTTGGCCCGTGTGGATTTCGGACTTTAAAAATAAAGCTATTATACCTATAAATCTTCCTCTTTTAACACTCTATCTTTAAAAAAAAACCGAAATCTGATGAGTACTTTTAAAGATCTAAACATACAGACACACAGACGGCGGAAAGCGACTTTGTTTCATACTATGTAGTGATATCACGAAGTAAGACCGTACTAAGCCTTGCCCCTCTTGGTTCTAAAGTATAAAAAGAGACTTTTTATTACAAGTTATTGATATTATTTGTATTTACGACAATTTTCTTCTACCGCACGGATCGGTTGTGCCGACCCATTCGGCTACAATGCAGCATACACCTCTTACACAATGTTATGTATAATATATTGTTAATAGTAACGAGTAATTATATATGTATTTGTATGTTTATGTAGTTATATTATATATACATCTATAATATGTACATGTATTGAATAATGCATTGCATTTTTTTAAAGTACTATTGTTGTCGTTTGTTGTATTTATGATTACAACCATTTTTTTTCTCCTTCTTTTGTATTAATATTAAGTATGTTTATTTTTTTTCCTCTGTCTTGTTTATTTTAATTTGTCGATTTTTTTTTGTAGCTATGTCCTAACTTACCTAATTTATAAGTATTCTTTCATGCACACAAGGGTTGTCTGGAAGAAATTGCTTAAAAGCAATAAGACCGCCTTTTGTGTACATGAACATTGTACGTAAAACGGTATCTGTATTTATTTATTTATCTAAAAGTTTATGTACACAATAAAGTATATTTCATTTCATTCATTTCAATGTTACATAATGACGTAATTATGATTACGAACATGCACGTATAAAGCCAGGCTTAATACGAGCCGGATAAATGTAAGAGTTAAATCGTTTGTGAAAGCAATTACTGCGCCAGTACAGTTTTATTAACTTTCTGTTTAATGACTGCGTGTTTCGCGTTTGGATTCAATCGGAATTTTGAATGCGCAAATTGAATTCAAGCAGCTAGCTGGACTGCAAAAACTAAGTGCATTTTAAAACCTCTAAACTGTTTCGTTCGAAAATATCGGAAATCGGAAAAATGCTATATATATGCTTCGGAATATGAAAATAATCCGTCAATGCCATCATATAACTATGTAGTTCAATTTAATGACAGTTTTTCTTGGAACGCCATTAAATGAAAGATCTGTCAATTTATTAGAGTCCATGTTAGCCGTGTCGTGCCGGCTGCCATGCAGCATGCTGCTCTTAGAAAAGGTTAAGTTAATGTTATTAAATAATCCATTTTCATTTCGTATAAAGCTATAATAATATAACATTTATTATATTATTATAACTTTATACGAAATGAAATTTATTCTTATTCTTTCTGAATTAAGAGTAGGTACTAGTTTATATTAACTTGAAGAAAATTGCTATGCATATTAGCCTAGCTAATTAATTAATTATTAATTATAATAAACTAAGCTCATTTGCATTCAAGTTGATATTTAAAGTAGCGGTGGCAGCCCACGACTAATTTTTGAGATTTTTAATTAATTTTCAATTAAATTTTAACTATCATTGGAATTTTCATTAGTTTTAATTTTGTTTTAAATTTTTCCACCTCTTAAAAGAGCGTAAATAATACGATATCAATGCAATTTATTTTAATTTATATATAATTAAATTAATATATACAATACATAAATGTTATTGCTGATTTAAATAAGGATATTTGTTTCATTTTGTCATAACTTAACCCATGATTGGAAGAAAATGAAATAATATCGTGGAGTCGTTCGCATAAAATGTTATCGCGGGAGCCCTTCGTAAGATTTTACCGGCAATATGGCCGTAAAGGAAATATTTTGATAGGAAAGCATCCCGGATAACAAGCCACACGGCGTCCCTTGTTTAACTGAATTAAATAAAAACGACTAAAGCTTTCCGAGGTGATATAGAAAAAATCTCATCTATCAACTCACAAAAGGTCTCATTGAAAGCTCATAAAAGTTTATCCATTACACTTTAGACAGGATTTTGATAAATGAAATGTTAACTCGTGCGAAAAAGCTCTCGAAAGTTCCATTGATGTAACATGGCTATTATTCTAACATGTATATATGTATGTATATCGTATACATGTAACATGTACATGTATATATTAGAGAGATTTGTGACCTTTGTCACCTACCCCGAATTACAATTAAAATGTTAAATTTAATTGTATTTTATTAAGTTTTTATATCGCGTTTTTTTCACTGAAAACAATTGAATTCCTTTATCTGAGAGTTTTACATTCTTTTCAAATCTAATGAATTTTTCACAAGCCTCTTAAGAGCGCTAACATTCATTAATTTAATAATATTTCTGAGAAATATCTGTTGCGGTAAGGCCGATGAAAATTTTGCTGACACAATACTCATCCTTATGAATAATGATGTTACCTTCTTCGAATAATTTAAAGTGCGTAACAAATATATATTAGGTATTATAATTTAACGTATAATTTATATTAAATAAAAAATAAAAAACAGGATTTCTTGTTCCCCGCAGTCAAGGTATTCAGTTTTTTTATGTTTGAGGTCAGAGGTAAGGTTTTCAGAGTGATTTATGGTGCTTAGATGAAAACAATAAAAAACCCCACTTTTAGTACCCCCTGTATCATCCAGGAAAACAAAGGGCCAAGGGTTGGAGGGTCAGGAGTTACAATAAAGCTGGGATCTGCACTCCATTAATCTGTTAGAATTTGATGGTTTTGTGGTGATACGCAAATCTTTGAATGTGAATTTTAATATCTCTTAGAGGATATCAGACTTTCTTGAGACGACCGATCCCAAAAAAACACACATATACATTATAAAAATAAATATTGAGTTTAAATATTAGTATTTTTTTTAGCATTAAGATCGCGTAATCGACGAAAAATTGTTATTGTTCAATAATGTCTGTCAAGAACAACATTATTTTATAGGCGATTTTATGTAAGTTCATTTGTTTATTTAATTAATAAAATGTTTTATGACTTGTTATACATACTTTGTGCAGTAATAATGATAACCGATATGCTTTAGTTTAACCGTTTTTAGCTTAGGTTTTTGCACATTATACCAACTCCACACCGACTCGACTCCAATTCAACTCGACGTATGGCATTCAAGCTTTATGTCATGTTTCTTAAGAGTGAATTTGTCAAAATTGTAAGTTGAAAGTGAACGACGCGTAGCCAATGCCTTAGCAACTCTTTGTGCGTTTTTCCATTAGCCGGCCCGGCACCGGCCCGGCAACGGCACGGCACCGGCACGGCGACGGCACCGTGGTTTCGTTTTTCCACTGCGCCATTGCCGGTGACGGTTTACGCCCGGCGAGTATTGGAGTATTGTAATGTTTCTAAAATATTATGATATGAAATAAAGTATGAAAATGGTCATCAGTCAAATACCTAAACTCAAAATATTAGTATAAATCTATTTATCAAATCAGAAAAATATCATAGTCAAATGATATTGTAACTAATATATTGATATTACCTAATCCAAAATTTATTGTCATTAACCCATCTCTAAATACCAGTCTCGAGTCTCGACTCACGACTCTCCCCGGCCCCGCGTCCTCCTACCCACCCCGCGTCGTCCTGCCCGGACCGCGCACTCACACACGCACACGGTGCAATACATATACAATACACATGCAGTTTTGCCGGGCCGGCACCGGGTGGGAAGCTTGGTTCCACGGCGACGGCGACGGCGCCGGCAGGACTCAATGCCGTGCCGGCGCCGGTGCCGGTAAGTGGAAAAGCGTGCCATACATGTTCATACATTTTTGCTTTCACGGCGCCGTCGCCGTCGCCGTGCCGTTGCCGGTGCCGTGCCGTTGCCGGCTAATGGTAAAACGCCAATTGTCTACGCGTGGATGATGACGGCGAACATGTTAACAACTTACAAAGTTGACTAATTCGCTCTTAAGAGATACAATATAAAGCTTACATTTGAATGATATACTTCGAGTTGAGTCGAGTTACTTTAACAGAGAGAAGAACATCTTAAATCTTTAACCTCGTAGATTTAAAAAATAAATGATAATAATAATTTAATAATCCTTCATTTTCTTGAGCCAAAATTTAAAGTTTATATTTATATTAAATTTATTACATAGAAGTATTTTATTGCATAGGCTTATTTTTGTTATTTTCGTTTCATTTTTATGTACCGCTTTTTATATGTGCTCAGACTTAATTTAATGTAGTAAGTACCTACGCCAAAATGTGATGACACGATAATAATTATACATAGCATATAGAGATTTAAGTGTAAAGACTGTGCAATATTCTGTTCTATTTTATATCTGTAGTAGGATTTGCTAATGTAAATGAGAGTTTCTTTCGGGACGCTGACGACAAATTACAACGGACGTATATTAATTGTACAATAATTAGGGAGTTTTGCTCGCAGCGGACGAATTTGCATATTTTCTCACTTTTCCTCATTTTTAAGTGCACATTTTTTTGTTGAACGACAAAATTAAAAGGACTCCTTTCAATGAGAAGTAAAATGTGCCCTTGACTTTTGTTTTAATGCGCATTTTTAAGGAACTTTTATATGAGACGAATATAATATACGTGTTATATTATTGGGATCGTGCACAACACTTCAGATGAACATGTCACGCCCAAGGCAATTTTAAGCATTAAATCCTGACATGAAAATGACATAGCGTATTGATTCAATAAGTAGGTAGTATTTCTAGGTTGAGCCCTTTTAGGTGAAAATAGTAAAAGTGAAAGTTTTAAGTTAGTGTTTTATAATTAAATGAAAATATATTTAATAAATAAATTCGGATTCTATCCAGTAACTAAAAAAGGTAAATGTGAACAATACAGTGTTTAGGATCAAAAGTTATTACAGTTTGGACTTGTCTTGAAGTCAATTACAGAAATAGCATTTAGTTGAGTAATCTGTAAAGGTATACGTAAATCCCGTTGTTATTTCTAGAGACGCAGTTGTAGAGACATATAAATGTAAATTAAATCTATTATAATATTATAAAGTTATCAGTATGTTTCATTTATCTTTTATTTTTATTATGTTAGATGTGTTTTTCAATTCTTACGGGGTTTTGCAACATGAAATCTCAAACTTAATAATATGTATTAAATCTTTGCGTTTAGTTTAAAAAACGAAAATAATGCCAGTAAAAGTTTCAGCCAGCAGGCGCGGCAGATTAAAAAATCGGTTCCGGCAGTACTTACACTTTATTGCACAAAATATTTCATTGCGTCTTGTGAAGTCGGTATTACACAATTTTCTTGTCAAAAACATTTAGAGAGTGTTGACACTTTCACATTTGTATTTAATAGTGTCATGCATTTATTTGGGCAATATCTCATTCGTCTGAATCATCATGGTATGAATTCAAAGCGTCTTTCATTCTTATGGATTATTTGCGGATAAATAAGATTGAAAGACAGCATAGAGCCGCCTTAAATTCAAGGCCATGTCTTCAATTAATCAAAATAGAATTCTACATATAAAGGATAGGATTTTAGTCTTTTAGAAATGAAATCTTAACCAACGAATCCAACCCTATCCATCCCAATCCATCCCAATACTTTAAACAACAAAAGAAATTCTTTAGGTCTATATTATTTAGTACTTTGAAGTTTATATCAAACGTATAATGAGTTAATTCAAAAAGTTATATCATAATTATATTTCAAAAATTTATATACTTTACCGTGAAAATTTACTGTTGTAAAAAGTTTTCATTGGGTACAAGATATTATATTGTTATATTCGCTTGTTTTCAAATGGAGAGAATTGCTTTGTAACGGCTTTTAGATCTTACGCCAGAAGTAATCATCTAAAATGAAAGTGATTAAAAACGTACACAATAACGACGCAAAAGCGTGAGTGTTATGAGAATTTTATTACATTTTATGATATTTATTATTTACAATTACGTAATAATCTAAAGGTGTTAGGTTGATTGTGTCTCGCATGCATGCTGGCGTAGCACGTTTGCACGCTTGTGTACTAACTTTTTCTTATGCGCAACCGGCGTTCATCGATTTATAGGATTTTATCTCGTCAAAAATCGATGTTATTCGCTTTGGTAGGGATTTTCGCGAGTAACTTATACTGCACAATTCAGTGTCATAATGATTTATTTTATATATGATTAATGTTAACTCTTCATTGAATAAACAGAAGTGGCGCATGAGGCTAGAGTAGGAATACTGACTATCTATTGCTCTGTGGTAACGGCTGGAAAACTACGCGTAATACAGACAGATTTGATTCCCGCCCATGTCAGGAATAATTATATTATGTAACATGTAATAAATCTAAAGCATTTCTTAAAAATATAAAAAAAATTAAATCAATTTTATTTGTCTAGTACCTGTTACTTACGGTTCGCTATTGTAAAGCTGCGTATCCACTATGCGCTCCAAGAGAGCGAACATTGGCGCGCGCTCCAAGAGCGCGAAATAGTTACCATTTTGGAACGTGCGCCATTGTGTTCGTTGGAGCGCCCGAACGCGGAGCGGTCTGTTCCGTTGGGTGTCGGTTTTTTACCACGCATCAATCGTGGCGCGCGCGCCAATTGAGACGGATGTTTTGTATTTTTTTGTGTTTGTTGCGATCCTATTATGGATAATCAAAGGTGCCGTAAATTAACGAACCGAACACTGGAACAGTTGCCACGCGCGCCATGCGCGCTTAGTTGATACAAATCAAATATTTGGAGCGCGTTCGGCGGAACACACTCTTGGCGCGGGTGTGCATTGCACGCGCGCCAGGAGCGCATAGTCGATACGCAGCTTTATAGCCTAGAATTACGTGGTGCCATTAGTCCACAAATGTTATTTTTTATATTATAAATATTGTTGTATTTATTGTATATATTTTGTTTTATTGTTGAATTTATACTTCATTTATTTTAATTTTGTTATATTTACTCGTGTCCAATATATTGCCAGTAAAACACAAATCGATAATAATTGGACATAAATCTGAAGATACTATACAAAACTGAAAAAGATAGCTTCCATGCTCGTAGCCATTGATAGTAATCGATTTCTACCCTATTACACCTTATGACCACGACTTTAAGTCGAGTTTCACTTGTAGTTACACTAGAAGTGAAAAATATTGCTGAAATGCTGTGAAATATTTTTTGTATCTTCATTTTGTTCGCGTAAAAAAGGGTACGGCCATTTCCTAGAGCTATAAATGTTTCAAGCGCAATTGTTCTTTCAATTTTACGATAGTATTTTTTAGTTATGAACAATATTATCAAAATGATTTTCGTAAACTGATAAAAGAATATGTTTTATTTGTGTAAGAACCCCCTATCCAACTCAATGTACAGTAGATAAGATTTAAAAAACATCAAATAACTTCCAATTTTAAGATAAATAGCCTCGTTTGATTGTAAAAATACAGGAAAGAAATCCATAATAACTAGTGAACCCGCGAAGATCGATATTCAATCTAAGTGAAAGTTTTTTTTATAATTAAATACTAAATATCATTTGATATGTTATGACATTGTAACTAAAGTAAACAATTTGTGTAGAATTTTCAAAACTTCATATGATGTGTCGAATACATGGTAGTGTGTGTAAAGTTTTATTTATTAAATTAAAGCACTTTATAAACATTATTATTATAATATATTAGCGTTCTGCACTTTTCTTACGTGTAAAAAAAAAAAAAAGTGTGCCAAATTTCATACTCCTCCGTCCGCGCAATTTTCGTAAAAATGTTCCTAAAGTTTTTGCTTCACGTATAAAGAGATAGATTTATTTACTGTATTTTTGTTGAGTTGGCTAGTGGTCCTTACACAAATAATGATGATGTTATGACGATGATGAATGGTCTTTGAGGTCTTTATTTGTCATTTTTCATACAAAACGATATGGCTACAAAAGTGGCACTTAGTGTAGCACACATAAAATGTGACATATGACCACACATATGATGCACACATAAAATGTGACATATGACACCGATAAAATATGAAAATAAAAAAAAATGTTACAATTTTTAGTGTGATAGAATGAGATTGTTCGATATCAGTTGTAAGGTCATGGAGATAATTATTTACCCAACACATAGCAACTGACGAAGTTGCGCTTAGCTACGAGACAGTTTTATTATATTAATAGGATATAGAGAGAAAACGTCGACCGTGGTTTAAAATTAGTATAGTCGAGAAGAGGTTAACAAAAACAGGTGGCGTAACATTAATAATGAAGAGAGATAGATGTTAGGAAAGAAAGTGTCGGTCTAAAGATAAGAAAGAGAATGTTCCGCTGGGTCGGACAATGAACTGAGAGATAGGTTAGGTGTGAATGAAAATGTCGGTTTCAAGATAAGAATAGGCATACTTTAGTGGGTCGAACATGTAAATGGCAGATGAAAGGTTCACAAAAGAAATATACAATGCGAATGTTGAGGAATGGAGGATCCGGAGGAGACCAAAACTAACGGGTCATGATCAGATTGATAGGCCAGTCTGAAGGTGGCCTCAAGAGTCTTCTCAACTTACGAGTTTGTACACGCACAAGACATGAATGTAGAGGAAGCAAGTCAAGGGATCTTGATATGTGGTGTTTTGTTTTCCCTTTCTACCCCGTGGAGGAATTGGCATGAATATACTATGTTGCTGTTGTTGTTTAAATATATTTTACGACCAATTGTCAGACCTATGGAATATAGGTACACCTTTTCAGAATAGTTCGACCACAAACACTGTGACTCGAGTTTTTTAATATCTATATAAGATGAACTATACTATGGCTCAAGATTTCGATGGGTAATTATTTTTTTTTATGATATAGGTGGGCAAACGAGCAGCCAAATAGAGGCTATACAGATGCGCTGCCCTCCTTTCTCCTCCCACCTCCATGGGCCACCGGCTACTTACACACTGCATGACACGCGACAGCACAGCTGTCACTTTACGCCAGTCTCGTGTAAGCGAGAGGTACCTCCCCGGTCGTGCCAGCCCAATTCGACTGCATGCAAGTATGCAGTGTGTGTGTGGCACTACCTCTAATCAACTTTTCAAAAGTTTTTTCCTTTTTTTTCAAAACAAAATTGCATATTCATTATTAACTTTACAGGTTAAATTTTACACTTACCATCTGTAATTTTATAGAGCCTTTCATGTTTACAGTTAAATTTAATATTGGTAACAAAATTTCGAAGGTCTTCTGGCTGGCGGGCATTGAACATTATAGGCGATTCGCCCCGTCACTGATTATGACAGTTGTTATGTCCCTTGAAGGGCTTTTATTCACCTGTCGCATAATAAACTTGGCCCACTTACGAATGAGGAACCTCTGTATAATCTCAATTCATGAAAATGGCTCTAAATGCTCGTTTGCTTCCTTGAACTTTAAAAAAAAACTCGACTAAGAGTTGTTAGAATCGAAGAGTCATTTGAACTTTGCAATGGCCATGCGTAGCAGATTATTACCCACATCCTTGTAAACTTTGTAAGAGGTAGTATATGCAGGCAGCCGAATGTGGGTCGATACGAGACAGCTGTTTTGTCGCGTTTTGTGCGGTGTGTTAGTAGCCGGTAGGTACCGACTGCAGCATTATTATGTTGGTAAATTATAGCCAATATGCTATCAAGGACTAATACCAATATAACAAAATAGTTTCATCAAAATCCGTGGAGTAGTTTTTGCTTGAAAGCCGCACAAGAAACAGGCAAAATGACGTCGTCTACAATTTTATTATATGTATAGATAATATAAGAATCACCCACTGAGATTAGCTGTACAAAATTAAGAGCTGTACTCGTTATATGGAATGTATGGAAGCTAAGGACTCGCTAAAGATAATAGTATTATGAATTTTAAACTAGGCCAACCACTTCACCTGTGTAACAATGTAATATTTTGCTTGTTAACTTAAATATAATATCTAAAAGTAATAATAATGTATAGTGGTAATGCTTTGACACCGTCGCTGAAGGACAAAAACTATGCTGTAGCGTTTTTTAAGTCTATGGTGTCTCCTTGGAGGAAAAAGGGGGAAAGCGTAACTGTATAAAAATGTGCGGTTGTCTATGGACGTTGCACCAGTTGTCCCCAAATTGCTTGTTTGTCCTGTTATATAACAACGGATCTATAAAAGGCAGAGAGCGAGAAATACGACTCGGTTTATTTAATTTTTCCTTACATAATCCTTCGTATTTCCTTATGTAATCAGTTTAGGATGGATACACTCGTATCTATCCTAAACTGATGGTGCCGGTACTCACCGATGATATCCCAATCTTAGACTTAGAAGATTAGAGAAATTGGGAAGGTCTGATTGAAATGACATTAACATGTATACTTGTAATAACGAACATACCTAGTTCTTGGTAAATGGAAAATGTGTGAGTATTGATCCTGATGATTATGAAGAATCATAAGTATATGCATCATATATTCTAAAACACATTCTATATTCAAATGAGACCGTTTACCATTCTTTGATAAAGCTGTTTTTGATCGACTTGTCTCTTTCAGGACAATGTAAGCGAGACCAACGTTTATGTCCCCTATGGACATCATAAATAATTTACTTTACTTGCACGCATTCAGATTTTGAATAAATATTTTACATACCTTAAACACAGACAGATATTAGTTAATTAAATTTCATAACATACACCAAGTTATATAAACAAGTCTTAACATCTACGGAACATTTTTAAACATTAATTCAGTCATGACACTATTCATTTAAACAGCCAATCGAAACTAACAACATTGAGATAAAGAAATTATATACTTACTGTGCCAATAAATTGTACGAAATTTTCATTCCATTTTTAAATATTCAAATAAAGTTTGTACATGACAACACAAATGTTAGATAAGTCCATGACAGAAAAAATAATTATTTTACAACTTGGCAAGAACAGTATTTAATTTTAATCTACACAATTTATTAAAAGAAATATATAGTCCTAGACTCACTCTCGTAAATGAAAGGAGATTTTTTTTGGTTGCCCGTCTATCACGTACAATGTACATTATACAAATTGTTACATAAGTGGGTACTTTCATAATGAAAAAGAAAACACCTGACAAAAATTAAAAGAATTTACTACCCAAACGACGTCACGCGCTAATGTATTTAAATAGACTTAATGTAGTCAATATTTTTTTTCTTTTTATTCTAACCTATTTTTTGTTACTAAAATTAGAACACACATTGCGATTCTGTTGTAAAAAAATTGAAGTTGATAATTTTGAAGTTTTCAATAAGGCACTACTAGTATGTGCCTCTCGTTCTTGCCAAGATGTAACTAATAGTTTTGTATTGTACTTGTGTATCTGTCCTTGTCTTTAGACTTACGGAGGGATGCGCCGGATGGTCCTGCCCCTTGACATTTTGCAGCTGCTTGTTGTGAGCGGTGGGGGTCCTCTCTCCTTGAGCTGTGGAGGCGCTGGCCGCGGCGCCGGCACTGCTGCCGGCCGGCGACTTCGCTTGAGGGGAGCTGGTCGAAGTAGTCCTGTCAATTTATATATATATTATAGTATTCGATATACGAGCTTTATGTTCTCACATGTATGTTAATGGAAAGGTGCATAAAATTATAATAAAGTTGTGGCTGTAGAAGGAAATATCAAAAAACATTATCCCCCTTCTCATGCTATCGGTTGCAAATTAATTGCTGTAACACAAACGCGGCAGCATTTGAACGGATTCATCTCGGTTAATCGACAGCCGGTTCGTGGCTTCACATTCATGAACGACTAACTGCGCCCCACGGTTTCACCCGTGTCCATTTCGATGCCGTGGTAAATAGAAAATCATCCCATGGCATCCCATGGGATTTTTTTTGGGATAAAATCTATCCTATGTTAATGCAAGTTTGCAAGTTTCATAAAAATCGGTTAAGCAGTTTTTGCGTAAAAGAGTAACAAACAAACAAACAAATAACAAACAAATAACAAACAAATAACAAACAAATAACAAACAAACAACCAAACAACCATACAACCAAACAACTAAACAAACAAACAAACATACAAACTTTCGCATTTAAAATATTAATAGGACAAATTAATATAAAAAATAAATATAAATACACCACTAATCAAAAACAAATTAACAGAACATGGTTTATATTTCATGCCAACAGTTCAGGTGTTTCCTGGTGGTGAGGACCGTAGCCCAGCGTGAAATTAGAGATCTCAAGCAAAGCCAATTGAACCGAAGAGCTTTTCTTATTAGAAGGGGAGATTAAAGAGCTGGAAGGGAAGACGATTTCGCGCACAAGGGTCATGTTGCAGGATGTGAATGGGAATCTCACGTTATTTCACTGAAAAATAAATCCGGGGCACCTCACCAATGGCGGCACTGCAGGTACTCGCTGTGGTTTTAGTAGGAATTCAGCACAACCCCGTGCCGCGAGCACCACGACACCGCGACGCGTTTCCCCGCGTCACAAACAAAGCACCATATTAAGTTAATTAAAGTGCCATGATTTCAAACAAGATTTTTTTATATAATTAAGATTTTTTTTATAAAAATACACACATAATATTAATGATCTAGGCGGGATTCGAACCCGCGAACCCTGGCGCAACGTGCTCCGCTTACCCGAGCTTTGTATCACTGCGCCAGTTGGTCGTCAAATGGTGTTTCATGAAAACCGAAGCCAAAAGTAATCACTTGTTTATCACCCACAAATTACGTAGACACATAAAATATCGGTTTAAAACCTCCGTATAACGACGTCAAGGGAGATAATCGACATTTTATACGTCGCTTCAGAGCAATTATTTATACTGTATTGTATCCCTTTGTTTCATTCAACTTATAATTGAACAATTTATTTCATCGCATTATATTTTCCCTGTCTTGTATTTTTATATTTGACGGCGCCTGACCTAATTAATAATTGAAAAACAACACCTGCATAACGCAGGTGGTGTTTGTGACAAATAAGTAATTATTAACAGACAATCTATATAAAGAAGGTTCACGCCCACTAGAGGGTTGATTCGAGTGTCAGTGTTCGCCCGGTGTACTTGCGGTACCGTGGCCACGTTACATAGTGAATTGGTTATACCGTGACTCTGTCCAAAAGTGTGATATTTAGTAAAAGTTATTAGAAGTGAACTACTGTGTTTTATTAAACAAAGTGTGAATCCAAGAGTTGTTTTATTACCAACGTAGAACATATCATGTCGGCCATCCTAACCCTATATCAGAAGTGGTAACCGAACAGCAGCGGTGAAAGAGGTGAGAATTCTGGACTAGAATAACGAAGATAATCCTTTGAGATGCAGAATGCGATAATGAAGGCACTGGTTGAAGCGATGAACAATCCACAACATGCTAAGCATCAAGTGAGTGGCAAATGAGCTGGAGCTCAGGCAACGAAATTTAGTCTCATCGATCAAAGCAATAAAACGTCGCCAAGCTGTGGTAGTGCTCCATAACTGATAGTTCCACGCCTGAACAACAGCAAGAAGGCTCCTTCACTTTAATAATTGCACGCTGTAAGCCGTTGAGAGGTATAGCTTTTTCGTACCTGTCGTCAGTATCGTATTCTATTTATGCGAAAAGCATTGAGCGTAACGGATCAACTAAAACATATGGTGAGCGGTTTCAATTTTATTTCTTTGTTTTTGATGGCTTGTGAAACTTGAGAGTCAACATTACCTTAGCTGTCACAAGTATCCTATTCCTTTTACTTAAAAAATGAGCCTAATGAGCAAGCTAAAATACAGGGCGAGTAGTTTTCCTTTTACTTGGACCGTTTCATTTATTTCCGATATTCCGGAATATTCTCTAAAGGAAGGGTAACTAACAAATTTTTAAGCTCACAAGTACATTGTCGTTGATAAAATTTTTCATGTACCTCCATGTACATTTTTATTGTTATATTTGTCAAAGCAGTTCTATTATAAAATTGAGGGTCGTACTTGATACAATTTTAAAAATATCTGTGTTAATTTTTCAAGTACTGATGATTCGAATGTGTTTTTACCCCTTTGTGCGGATACCGATGAATTGATCATTAGCAAAAGTCTTTTACATCTCGTTAATGATTAAAAACGGCTATAACGTTCATATTTCATTATAAAATGTGTTCCAAATATTTTTTTGTCCTAGTAGGACCTATCTGAGAGAAAAACTAAAGAATTTACTTATGGGGATAGTGACTTTTTGGTTGTAATTAAAGTTGTTTTTGAATAACGTTCTGCGATGGAGCCAAAATATCATTAATAGTTTAGCGACTACCTACATTATAATTTTGATATCCCGTGTACAGATTTGTAAAATTGTTTTATAGTAGTATGACGTGACGTATCTTTTTATGAAACGGATGGTTTATTGGTTCTTTTTTTTATTTTGTAAGGTTTAAGAAATAAAATTAAGAAAGGATCTTATTTTAAATAAGAATAGTTCACACAATTCATATTTAATACCGTAAAAATTACGTTTCTTTGTAAAAGTGCCATCTGTTATTCTCTCGCGTAAATACAGATCGACTTATTGATAGACTAGTCTAGTGTCTAGTGTCTAATGTAATAAAATGTGCAACAACCTTTTGGAAAGTTACGAAATGCATAGTGCTTACAACCTTAGAATTGTAAAGAGGACGAATGAAGTGAAATTTAGA
>LUGF01043840.1:278810-289891 GCA_001625245.1 Calycopis cecrops
AGAAGGGAAACATATTTGCATAACAATTATGTAGAAGTCTATGGATGTCGTTAATCACTACGCTTTTGACTGCTCGTTCACCCCGTTCTGTGGATATAAAAATTTATGTTTGTCTGTATGTCCTTTATAGAATTGTAAGTTTTGCATTAGATCATATTGTGAAGTTCTTAGCAAAGTTGTATGTGCATGTGCAAACGAATTTCTCCCCCTTAGGGTGAAATTGAGTGGTCCATCGATACATAGAACTGAATCTAATTTTTTTTTCATCCAACCTCTATGTAATTTTTTTTTTAAATAACATTAAGGGTACTAAAACCATTTTTCGTCAAAGTCATTTGTTTGAAAGATAGACGCCACCGTGCAGTAGTAAAATCTTAGTTTAACCTATCGAATACCTTCCACAACGTGTCCATTTCAAAATAGATTACATGGAATGAAAATGTTGATTGAAGATTTTCTCTGGGCACCAGATAAAAGAGCATCCATTTATTTCACCTACAGGAAGACGTAAAATAGAAGAAAGATTTTTTATTTGTCGCTTTAGCTCGTAGGAGCGATATAACATGGACACAAGGAAGGTCGGAAATTATTGTCGACCTTTTTTAGTCAATGTATCTTTCTACAACACGGCATTTTTCCAATTATGTGCATAAGGATTTTTCCGATTTCATATTATATTTTTTGTAGTCTGTTGCTGTTTTGCACCCGAATTGGGCGGCACGACCGGAGTTATGTGCCACTCACATAATACCAATAATATACTGTAGCATTACGTGCGATTCACTTCTAAAAATACTAGGTAAAATTACACAATAGTTCGCAAGTATATGCACAATCTAGCACAATATTTGTCCTTCTCCTGTCCTTCGTAATTCGATCACTTAGGCCATTAAAAAGCTAGTCAACTTTAAATTTATTTATTACTCCTGTGTAATCTGACCGGCGCGGGCGGCGAGCCCCTTGAGGTTGGAAAATTGGTGTCGATCTTGAATAGTGGGGGACTTGGGAAATCAACTTAAAATGTAAGATATTTTCCGTTTAGCTGTAAATTGGGTCACATTTTAAAAGCTATTATTGATTACCACCACGATAACGTAATATTAATGTCCACAATTCGAGAACTTTCCCGATTAATATCCTTGGTAACACGTGCAAACTGCAACTTACTTTGGTCACAATGTTAGGAGATATTACTACTCTCTCTATCTTTAAACATAGTATAATATATCTTTATATTAGGTATAATGTACATTAGAACAGATAGGTACAATGATGATTTCGATAAAAATGTATAAATAAATAAATAAGAATGCATTTTATTTTGATCTCTTCAAATCTTTTCAAAATGAACTCATCCCATAATCTATGGAACAGAAGGCCTACGTTTTTAATAAATAAGATTTAATAACTTGTATGTTTGCGTGTGTTTGTCAAATATTACCCCGAGTTATATTGACCGTGTGAGTATACCTTGCTTTATGTTCCAAATATAATTTCGATTTATTCGCGATAACTCCACGTATTTATATCGTTATTAAAACTAGCTTATCGGTAGAGAATGTACAAAATGTAATAACTTAATGACACCAATTAAAAGTTTGCCTGTAGCTGGACACGGAATGTGGCCAGTGAATTACTACTCTAATAAATTACAGTTTCATAGCTAATGAAACAGCTGAATGCCCTGGAAGGGCCATTAACTGAAAATATAAGGTTTAGTCTACACGAGAAGGCTAATTTATGGTATGGCCACATTTTAAAAGGTTTATGATCTGCAAGTAAATTTTTTAATAATAGCACTTTTACACAACATAAAATAGTGTGAAAAGGTTTGGTTTATTTAAAATACATTTAAAAATAACTCAGGTACGAGTTTTATTAAAAAAACTGAACTCATAACTGACTCTTAATAAGGCCAGCACTTTGGGGAGGTCTCGCTTATGCTATCGCTTAATAATGGACTGTATGGTCACATTTCGTGCGGATAGTGAATGACTGGTTGCCCAACGGGGGGAGGAAGTGATAGAGGGAACAGTTGGGCAACCAGTGCCCATCGAAAACACTTCTTGTTTAATTGCTAATATTCCAATACTCACTTTGACCCGCGCAACAGTGACCCGAAGTGAATTTTGGCCTCCGACACTAGATTGTACCATTTGTACCTCTCCTTCGCGATATACTGTCAATCAGCCTGCATTCCGCTCAGGTCTTTCTTACACTCGTGTATTCAGCGATATCTAGGACTTCCGATTGGGTGTTTCCCTCTCAATTTTATGAAGGGCTGCAGAGCATCTTAGGGCATTTTGTACTCTTACATCGATTGCCTCTTGCCTGTGGTTAGTATCTGTCACCGTTGCACGGTAACATGCCAATAGCGATTAGTAAAAATCTATTTTAAATAAAAATGTCAAGAATTCACATAAGCATAGAAGATTCCCTTTTACGCCACCCAGGAGCCCGGATGGCTCAACCGGATACAGCGTCGGACTCGGAAATTGAGTTACCCGTACCGACTAAACCCCTGCTTCTGCTCCCCCTGCCTGCAGCTGCTATAATTGGAGGGTCCCGGATCTACAAACAGCATGATCCCTCCAGCGACAGGCTGGCCTCGGCGAAAAGGCCAGACTTTAAACAGGTTGATAGAAGTTTACAGACGTTAAATAATGACAAAAAAATATTTCCAGTAAGTAAGTATCTAAGTATTTGTGTTCTATTCTGTGAGGAGAGATATGCAAGAGTGTCTACGGTACCTATTTAGTTCATAAGTTAGATGCTAAATAATAATTATGTTCTTTTTTTAAGCAAGTTATGTAATTTAATTGGTGTGTAACCGTTTTATATAACTTTAAATAAATAAATAAATAAATCTGTATAGAGCTAGCTACTTATTTAGGTATATTATACCGTATATATAAAAATGCAGTGTATGCCGGCCTAACACGCTCTTCGAGGCACGGGGGTATAATACTTCTGTTTTTATAAATATTATATAAAATATGTAATAAAATATATTCATATGGGCGGCGATAGCTATAGAACGGCTTAAATAATAATAATAATTGTAATAATGAGTAACTAACAACACTAACATAGTATAATAAAACTCATATCAAGACACAATTTTATATCTGAAATAAACTTTTATTTATTTATTTATTTATTATACCTATACTGATAGAAGATAATAAAACAATAAAAAAAGCATTACAACGGTATTATCATAGTTCAGTGAATGGACACGGAAAAGCTTTTAATATGCTACTGGTAGTAATTGAAAGTTGTAAATTAAATTCGATTTCATTCGATTATATTTCGATTATATTATAAAATCTCACTTTCACCGTTAGATTTGGTATAGACTCGATAGGTATAGTACGAACATCACTCTTCATTACATAGTATTAAAACAAAGTCGCTTTCCGCCGTTGCGTCTGTGTATCTGTATCTTTGAAATATAACAATAGATTTTGATGGAGTTTCTTTTAGAGATAGAGTGATTAAAGAGGAAGGTTTATGTGTATAATCATACACTAAATAGTTGAGAAATACTGATTATTTTGAGGTTTCTATGTGAAGTGGTAAATAATTACATTTTTCAGTGCACCTTAAGTTCAATGCATTTTTGTACTTAATATGGACGAGTGTCCTTATGTTATAAAGTACCTTATTCAACGGGTATAATTTTTTCTATAATAACCTCATATTTTTTTTTTTTATTATGTCACTTGTAGGTTGGTACGACCATGACCTCACCAAATGGCTCAAGCGGAAGACCGGCGCTGACAATTTATGCCAGCAAATGCCGAGTTTGAGACCGATTTACAAGGACGACCAACGTTTTATAATTTGTAAACTCTGTAACTTTAAATTGTGTGTCTCTTAGTAAATAAATGTTTTCTTTCTTTCTTTCTTTCATATATAAATATACCTCATTATAAAGATTGTTAATTTAATAGTCACTATAATCACTACAAAGTATAAAACAAAGTCGATTTCCGCCGTCTGTGTGTCTGTAACTAATGTGTGCTGTTTAAAATTAAAAAGGTACCAAAATGTTTTGAAATTATTTTACAACCCAGCGTTACACTTTTATTTTAATTTCAATGAAAACCCACTATAATTTTATTTCACATGCGAAATAATACTCAGCGACAAAAGTTTTCGATAATTATGATTCCCTAGAGGTAACGCTTTTAACAAACGACCAGTCGCATGCTAGAGACCACACGTGTGGTGGCTCAGCATGCAAACAACGAGCCAATGAAGTCACGTAAAACATCAGTTTTTTGAACCCACCTCTGACACGATAAGCCTTTTAAGTGCCTACTTCGTCTGGTGTGACGACGCAGTGAAAATTTACTTAGTTTAAGTTTACATTGCACTAGAATGCCAATATGGACTGGATTTGAATGGATTACATATTAGGTACGATATTGTTTATTTTGTTTCAGAATAAAAGTTAGCGGTATTTATCACCTAATTTTATCCTCCTAAATCCTAGGTGCCTTTATAAAAAACAATATGATAATCATAGTGGAGTTCCAATTGTAATGTAACAGGTAGGTAGTGAAAGTGATTATGACCGAAAGTTCTACATACAGAACAAAACGAAAATAGTCCTTTCCTGAACAATAAAACCTACTCATAGAATGTTCGATTATAATATGCCAAGTCTTAAGGGGCTATGAATAAAATGAAGGGACATCAAATTTTTCTTGTGTATGTTATAATCTTTTTGGCCGTTTTTCTGAATCCAATCAAAAGGATAACATATGGAATTCATCTATATTATAGTTGTATCAGGTTTTTCCAGCCGCCGCGCCGGCCCAGTGGACTGACGACCTGGTTGATGAGATTGGAGAGGGATGCAAATTTGGGGAGACATGTCCATCAGTGGACGTCTTATGGGCTGTTGTGGATGATGATGGGAATTGTACAGGTTCAATGGGTAGTAGAAAATGATTCTAGTCTACTTTAGCCTCTAATAGACCTCCGCAAAAAGGTTATACAGATCCGTTGCCCTCCTTTCTATTTCCACCTCCATGGGCCGCCGGCTACTTATACACCGCACGAAACGCGACAGCTGTCTTTTTACGCCAATATCGAGTAAGCTTAAGATACCTTCCCGGTCGTGCTGGCCTAATTCGGCTAAATGCATGCATGCAGCGTGGCACTACCTCTTGCATTTTGTAAGAGGTATATTTTATATTACAACATAGGCGCTATTGTATCTATTATTATTATTGAACAAATTGTATTTCTACCCTGCAAAGCGGGCACGAATTGGTTATTGTTAGATGAATTTATTATATTGGAGATCAGCGCCAGGCTTGCGTGTGCAATTAAAAAAAATCTTTGTATAATCCGTGCGTAATGAAAAAGGGATGCGAACGTTTGGAAATAACATGCCCACGTCGCGTGGGGCAGCCGAACCGTCGCCGGTATTTTATTTTAAATATTAAATGTGCCATGTATACTAATAGAAAGATAAAGCTTCAAAAGTTTTTTTTAATAGTATAGGGGTGGCATACGAGCAGTCGGAGCCATTTACATAACGCCCATAGACATCCACATAAAGGCTACGTAGATGCGCTGCCGTCCTTTCACCTGCCACCTCCATGGGCCACGGGCGTAAGTAAGCGTAAGTAACACACCGGCGGTGTAAGTAACACACCGCACACAGAAGAGCTGTCACTTCACGCCAGTCTCGCGTACTTAAGGTAAACCTTAGTTACCTAGTAACCAAAAAACTTTTTTTTAGGCTAGTCATATTTTACTTATTTACTTTGATAAGATCCCATTCTTATCGTGTACGGTTTAAATTACCGCGATTTGGCAGCAATGTAGTTACACTACAGAGACAGCCAAATGGGTCAAAACTATTACAATTAATCAATATTAATCGACAAAGTTGGAGCTCATTCAGTGCGGCGTACCCTTATTATAAATAACATTAAAATTTCACAAAGCCGAGCGTGTTACTGGCTGTAATGTATGTATTACATTGTTTCAAATTGTTGCTAGTGTTGGAAATGTAATAATATTTTTGTAGCTTACACCTTAAGAAATTTCAACCGCGTGGTATTATAAAATTTGACCGATAAAATCTTACGAAAAATTGTTCGAGCAATCGGCAGTTACACACGAGCGGAACGTGTCAACGGCAGAAGTAACTTCAGACGTCGACAAGTTAGTGTCGGCGGCAGTCTTCGACGTGCCGTCGGCCAGTGGACTGCACGTCGACGTTATCCGTCACCGAGTCGACGGCAGTCGTGGACCTATAGAATATAGAGCGACCACTGATCTTTGAAGCTGAAATGGTCGGTCTATATTGCTATAGGGAGACCCGCCGACGGCTACCGTCACTTGTTGTCGGCCGCAATCAACGCAGTGACAATACCAGCGTAGCTGTCAAAACATCTTTCATACAACCACCGTTCACTTTAAAGCCATGTTACTTTTTATGGAGTAAGCTCTCTTCGCGTATGGGACCTGACACGAACAATTTTTAGGGTTGCAAAAAAAGGTTGAAAACGGGACTGCATTTGTAAGACTCCGCCTGTTTCTGTATCCGTATGTCCGTCAGTCTATCAGGCTGTATCTCATGAACCAAAACAGCCTAGATATTTAAAAATTTCGCAGGTGATGTACTTGTGAAACTGCATTTTATTTTTATTTTCTTTGAAAAAAAAAATTACAACCCAAATCTTCAAATAACAAAATACTGTACTATAACCAATATGCAATAACAATAAATAGTACTTACAATTACAACACAGAAAATATAAACATTAAGTACAAAGTTTAGTTCTTTTCATACAAAATATGTGTATGGCAAATATCGGTTTTTTAACTTATGTAGTTGTAAAGCTTAGGGGCGTAACTACAGAGTTGCACGTCGGCAAAATGCCACAGGCCCCTAACCGAAAGGGGCTCCCGGTGAGAGGACAATCCCAACTCTCAACATTTATTTTTATACACTGCCCCCCTGCGTAATAATTAAAATAAAAGTTAGTAGTACAACATGTAACATGTATATATAAAAAGTAGAGTATAAAAAATGGCAAACTAGAAGTTTTGGTGACAGTTGTTGGTACCTTTTTACCTTTTCCTGTATGTTGGAAAGTATATACCTACAGGAAAAGGTAAAAAAAAGCGTAGTTCCTGAACCCCAACACCATCACAATTCGCGATTTTCAAAACACAACAGATAAGCGTCACTTCACGGTCGTGTTACTAGCGAGATATGTTCCACAGCTTATATAAATTAAGAAAATGTATAAGAAACATTGTAAAAGTGAAAATTACGGTTGTATCTTGCTCACTTTTATTTTCCAGTTTTATCTCCGTCAAATCCATGAAATATTGTAGCAAATATTGTAGGAGTTCTAAAATACAAGCGTTTTATCATATTCACATTTTCAGAGGGTTATTCGAGAGATATTTCAAAAATTACCTTTGTACCGTTTCGTGTTCATATTTTAAACTTCATAAATTGTTAGGTAACAAAATGATTAAAGTATACTTTTATAAGACTTTGTAGAATTATGAATTTCTTCAAGTTAGATAGATCAAAATTAAAACAGCTCATATTTTGCTATCGGTAGATAAGTTCCGAATAAATATAAAACAAAAAATATGTTATTGAAGAAGAATATAATATATATTGTTTGTAACATTAGGAGAAAATGATTAATTAACGACCAAGTTATTTTGTATAACAGTCCAGGGTCATGAAGTAGTGGGTGTTACACCTAGGGTTACCTACCAGAAGGGAAAACGAAGAGAATAAGACAAAATTAAAAAAAAATCGGAATTGTTGGGCAAAGTCGGGACGAAAAATACTTAATAGGTATTGATTTTTTTTCTTGACAGAGGTTTGATTTTCAAAATGAACCATAACTTTGAAAAGGAAATAAGCGCCACTCCTACCCAAATGACTTCTGTTCTAGAAAGTCTTCATTGTGAGCAGACTTATCGATTAGTGTCAAGAGAGAAATAAAAACCGCACTGTAAATGAAAATACTAGCAGTCAAAATATCTATAAGTTTTGAGTCCTTTCTCAAAACTGATGCGACGAATTAGTATACAAACTATTTCCACCCTTATTGCATTGTATTAGAGCTGTTTTTTTGCATGATTATACATTTTGTTTTGAACTTGGAAGACCATTCAAAACATGGATCCGGCCATATAGGTGCTCCATGTTTTCAGTGACGCCTGCGGTGGCCAGAACAGGAATAACACCCTGCTAAGATTCTTCTTGACCCTCATTACTCTAGGTCGCTTCAAAAAATCTATTAATACTTCCCCATAAGGGGAAACTCTTTTCTACAATGTGATAGAAACTTTGGTACAGCTAAGAGACTGATCAGAAGATCAGACAGAATATTATACACTCCAGATCTCCGGTGCCAAGAAGACAGGTTTTGTCGTGACAAGTGTAAAGTCACATGATATTTTAGATTTCAAAAGCTCTTGGCCCCAGTACTACAAAAAGACCTGTAAATCCATCGACAAGACCACAACGTACTTGATTTCTAGGTATAGACATCTCGAATATTCATCCAATACAAAGGGATATTTGGCTGCTCATGAATATATTGACGGGCTAATAAAACACATTTTCTTACTACAAAAACCTAATACACGTCTAGAACTGCCTTCTACTAAAGCCTATAATAATAAAGTACCTATTAATAACAAGAAAATGGACGACATTTATTTTTATTTTAGCTTATATCAATACATAAATTTTGAGAAGCAAATAAGTCCATGACCTTTAAATAACCATAACTAAATCATGAAAGCCACTATAACTTAGTGTTGCATAATAGAAAAATATTCGTTAAGCCCTAAACATTATTTCATTAGTAAGTCAAAACCCAAAAAAAACTCAAATGTCCGAGCTAGACAGTTTTATTCGATTTCCCAAAAAACAAGATTTTGTACTTATTTCCTTCTCAAAAGTTATGATTCAAATTTCATTTTATGGTTGACTTTGGTTTGATACTCTATTTCTTTTAAATATCTGTTTTGTCGCGACATATTATTTGGTTTCGGGAATTGGAATATTCAACAAAATATCAGGACAATCCCGGCGATTCCCGCATATCTGGCAACCCTAGTTACACCCTCGTACCTCGATGAGCTCGTTAAATAGTCGGTGCTGCACGTGATATCTATCCGGTCGAGTCAGATCGATCCCATCCCATCGGAATTGAAAAATGAGGGAAAAAGTGTACTTGTGTCGGCGCAAACAATTGTGCACTGTAATGTGTCATGCGGAATGTACGACGACTCTTCTCTAAGGAGATGGTCGCCTATATTAAAACATACGCCTATATTAAAAAACCAGCCAAGTGCAAGTAAGACTCGTGCACGAAGGGTTCCGTACCATCATATATAAAAGAAAATACGTTTGTTGTATGTAAGAATTGCTTAAAAATTACGCTTGTTGTATGGGAATTAACTTTAATAACTTTAATATTTACTTTATTTTTATTTAATTATTTATTTTGAAGGTAATTTACAATTAAATATTCTGCGAATATTTTAAGCGTCTATCTGTTACCGTTGTTAATATACAGAAAACAATACAAAAAAAAACGTTTATTGTATTGGCACCCCACATAATAATTTATTTTTTATTTTTAGTATTTGTTGTTATAGCGGCAACAGAAATACTTTATTTGAGAAAATTTCAGCTTTCTAGCTATTACAGTTTACGAGTAACAGCCTGGTGACAGACAGAGAGACAGACAACGGAGTCTCAGTAATAGAGTTCCGTTTTTACTCTTTATGTAAGGAACCCTAAAAAGATACTATTATTTTTCGAAATTAGAGAATACTAAATCACTGAGCAACTTACTGAGACGAAATGTACGTAATTAATGCATTAAAATTAGATGTGGAAATTGCACATTATTTTGTTTTCACGTCTTATACATCGATGAACGTCGGATGCACATACGAAAAAGCATGACTTATTATGACTGCGTGCATACAAGAGCGCAAAATTCGCAATTCTTATGACGTCCTTTGCAAAATTATCGATCATAAACGGACTTTACACGCACCATTTTTTATTCAATTATAGACACAGCAGAATAAAAATTTGCAACAATGCCTCCTTAACGTTAAAGAAATTAAATAGTTAGCGAAACATTTTCCAATTCCTTATTGGGATACGAATTTCCATATTTGTACGGGACATTAAGCACTAACGGCGCACCCTGTATTAATCACCAGGTTCGGCACGCAATCCGACCATTATTCTTGGTGTTACGATGTTATAACATGTTACCCTGCTGTTATAAAAACTGGGATAATGGACGAATATAAAAAGCATATAAATATCTCAGTTTCGAGATCAGTTTCGTGATGGGAAACGGAAATAATAGAATCAATACGCTTGAAAATGAAATTAATGCTTGAAAAATGCAATAGGTGCTTCAAGATTTAATTTAATAAGAAGTTGTATGATACTATGCATGTGAATAAGACAGGTAGGGAAAAGTCTGTCTCTCTCATAATACGTTGTCAGTCTATTGTTATCCGTTCTATAATTTTGACCACGAGAGGACACGCCACACAGCCTAATGCGACACATATCAACCCTTTTAAACTTTAATAACATTATATATCTATTTTGAATAAACCTTTCAAAAAATAAACCTGAGTAAAAACAATTTTACATATCTGGTTTATAATATTGTACCAAGAGAACACCCTGCCCAAAGCGAAACACTTCACACCTTATATTATAATATCCTAAAATAATATACAAAAAGCTCTCAAGAAATAAACCCGTGTAAAAATAAATTTACTTAAGCCCTGGAAAGCTCGTGTAAAAGCTGAGAGCTTGATTGATTTTCATCTGCTACCGCACCTCTGTATTCACTGTAAAAGCTTTCTAGCGGTGAAGCTTCATTTGTAAGTCAATAGAGCTTTAAAGTCACTTATTAACTTATAGTAAATGATACGCCAAATGATAATAATTATTCAGTCAGTTGGAGTATTATTTACTAAGAGTTGTAAGTGATGTTTTTTATGGTAAAGGGGGAAACGAGCAACGAGGG
>LUGF01043840.1:299388-317124 GCA_001625245.1 Calycopis cecrops
TCTACTTTGGACAAGCGGAATGCTTTAGAGAAACTTTAATCAATTTTGTTATGCGATATATTGTGGCCTTTCCCTCATTTTCGGGATGGCGGAATCATAAATAATCCTTGAAAAGGGTCAGTAATGTCACGTCAACTTAAATTAGTTTTGGTCAGCCCTACAATCTGTTACTTTTTTATTGCGTTGCAGATGTGACGTCCACTTCAAAATACACAAAGACCTACCTTCATCAACATCACAATATCGTCTAAGGCGAAAATGCTGTTTAAGATTTCTAGACAGAAATCAGGTTGGTACGCAATACATGTCATTTCTATTGAGCGTGCTACAAAAATAACACATAATTTTCAGCATTGTTCCAAATTGCAAAATAAATATTAGATATTCCTCTAATAATAAGGCGCATTATTAATTTGAAATCAAGAATTAAAACTAAAGTTCTTTGGTAAAGTGTTACCACCAAGGTAAAGCTTAGTCGTAAAACTTTACCAAAAAATAGGGATTAGAAAATAAATAAATACTAAATAATGTTAATGTTGTGTATTTATATTATGTACTAATCTTGATGTTGATAAATGGGAACACATAACTTTCGGTATTGTAATAAATAACTAAATTAATATTATTCTGTCTTAATATGTGCGTTATTAATTAACAATTAATAAATAGAGATCACTTTTAATTAAACGCACAGTTTAAAAAAAGTCAATTAATAATATTCATGTAATAAAATTAATGTTATGTTTGATATTGATATCAATATCGATCTTTCAATAGTAACATTTGACTCAAACTGAATGATACAGTGAATACATTTCCCGACAATTCCTTTAGAGATGACACAATGACAGACGGACTGCCAAATGCAACAGACAGCTACGGATTACCACGTAGTTCCGTGACACGGCCGTCTTGTCAGGCGCAATTATGAATCGTGTAACAAGGCATTGGAAAGTATGAAGGATATTCGACATGAAAAATCATTTTTAAAGTGAAAATAACGGCGGATATACGACGTAGAAAATATTAAAGTAAAATGCGTTTCAAAATAATATTTTTTGTATATTGTGAACTTTAAATTCATATTCTCTTCAATACACACTAACGAGACATACAAATACCGTGAACCCTTTTAAGTGGCCTTCCACGTAACCTTAATATTTGCTAGCTGCTTGCTGTTCCCGGGACTTCGTTCGCATAGCGTAGTTCTATTATAATCAAAGTGATTTGTTACTGTTTGCTTCTTTCAAATCCGTCGGGTAAAGCACAATTACTGAATTTTCCGTAGGAATGAGCTATTTTACTATAGTAAAAAGTGTTCTAAGACGCTGACCTGGCCTAGTAACTATACACCACAAACAATTTCATTCGAATCCGTCCAATTTCGGAGATTTGCCTGGATAAACTGGCAGACAAAAAATATATAGGTAAAATGTTCTAATACTATTTTAACATCGCCCCCAATTAGTTTTCCGTAAATATATTCAAAGTACAGACACACGAATTTTACTGTTTTATCATATACACACACGCACACACACACACACATACACAAACACACACACATAAGTGTAAATAAAAAGTACTGTAAATAAAATAAAACATATAAAATACGATTTTACGATGATATAGAAGGGAAAACGAACACTTGAATCCACTCCAACGCCCATAGATATCTGCATTAAGAGTATAAAGTCGCGTTGCCCTTCCTTTATTGACCACAGGGTCCACAGGTTACCACACCGCGCGAATCGTGACAGCACATCTGCCACTTTACGCTGGTAAAGTATCTACATGGATGAACGGTGGCATTACCTCTTACATAGCTATGATACAATCGATGTTATTTACTATTACCGATGTTTAGCATAAGTGGGAAAAGTTTTACAAAAAAAACGTCGATCGGTATTTCAAATTGAACATGACTTTTCGTTGTGAATTTGATCGTTGAGTGACCTCTTAACTTTCTCAACTCTTCACGCCATCTTAAAATAAAGTGGCTGCCAAATTTAACTACTCCGTTGAAATATTGATTTGTTAATTGTTTACAGAAGGTCATTTTGAAATTATTCTGAAAACTTTCTCCACAAATCAAAGTTTGAATCAAGGCCGACGACTTTTTCGCTGCGCCATTCTGTAAAATCCATTTTGTGTTTTTCATTTTCATTAGCGTCTCGTTTTTATCGAACAAACTTATATAACGACAATACTTTACAATTCATAAAAGATAATTGTTAACGAGTAGCACAAAATATGACTGTCAAATTATTATATATTCCTAAGTTCATAATTATAAATAATTTTGTTGTAGAGGTTATACCATGCATGCAGCTGACTAAAGCAAGATAGGGGAAGCCCCTCGGGCCTCGATAGATCTCCACCTTGTAGTGGTGAGGGGGCTTAGTAACCGTGGCTGAACCACGGTGAAGCCAAGAGGGACGCCATTAGCGGACGCTCCGAGTGGGCTTGCTCAGAATGCGTCAGTGGAGGAGGGGTCACGGGAGGAGAGTTGTCTTGATGTGTCGTTGCTGTCTCTCCTGGAGGGGCTCTGTTGCTTGTAGATCCGGAGCCATCCAATTAAAGCGGCTGAAGGTATCCGCAAGAATTTAGTCGGTAGGGGCAATAGGCTCTTGGGTAGCGTACGTAAAGGTTGCCTGCATTACCAAATAATAAAAATAAAAATAAATACACTAGCTGTGTCCCGCGGTTTCACCCGCGTTTAATTTCTATGAAATCCATATAAACTTCAACACCTTATTCCACCCCCTTAGGGGTTGAATTTCTAAAAATCTTACTCTGTCGACTAATTGGGAAGCTTAGAGTTATTAGCATAAATACGTTCATTTTGTTTGTTAAAATGTTGCTAAATTGTAAAATTTGCTCATCCGTAAATAAAATTTTTCTGTGACCTCCCCTTGCGTACCGCTTCAGTAGTTGTTTCGATTTTATCACCCTGCTCATCTTTACTTTATCAGTTAAGAAATTACCAGTGCTATTCTTATAGGCAGCATGTCCTAAGTCGTCTCATCAAATACGCGACATGTTTCTAGGTGCTATCCTTATTTCCCGATATAAAATCTTTTGCTTTCGGACAGGATTTCTTCGTATTCTTTCCCTTACTGCTTTACCTTTTTCATACAGATCTTTCTTTGTCACAAACAGAGAAAGTCTCATTGTGCCTATTAATAGCCCGGTACACAAGCATTTGACAACTACCAAGTTTATGGAGAGTTTTAAAAATTGCATTTGGCTCCATACCTACTTTGTGTAATGCAATCACAGCGATTCTGTTCTCTTCATCACCCTACTCCATTTTAACATCGCAAAATATTGTACAATGTATTGGCGCTAAAATGACAAAACAAAATGAACAATCGTTTTAAAATTACAGATTCCAAATTCAAATGTAATATTTTTTTATTTTTAATTGTAACAGTATTTATGGCCAGACTAAGTATAGATAAATACACACAATACATGATAAATATTTTTTAAATATAAACACAGTCGATGATCAAAATTATAATACAGTATGAAAGGTGCGCATAAATTATACTTTCAAGGATTATATATGACTGGTCGTTAGTAAAATTTTTATAAAATTCGAGTCCACTTACAAAGTGAGTGAGGGGTAGGAATAAATCACCCCTTAAGTACGGTCCTCTTAGATACAAGTTTAAAGCGATGACGAAAAAGGTAAAAAGAAGAATATATTATGTAATACACATGGAGCCATTTTGCATGATTATTTTCTTGACCCAAAGATCGGATACTCGATTTTGAAATATCTTTTTATTAGTCGACATAAAATATGGAGTATAACTCAATATAAACTGGTTCGTTGAATGCACAGATTTTTAACAATAACGATTTGATATATTGAAGATTTATGTATGTATGTTAAAACAAAAAATTAAATACAATAATTTTGGACTGGCATTTTAGGTACATTACAGTAAGAATTACAGGTTGTGCCAAGCTACATGCTTGCACCCGGAAACGACTGGCAAGCTACCTCTTGCTTACACGACATCAGCGTACAACGCGCGTTTCTCGCGGTGTGAAAGTAGCCTGTGGTCCAGCAGGAGGGAGAAAGATAGCGGGCAATGCATCTGTGTAGCCTCTGTGCGAATGTGTGGTTGTGCGGATGGCGACTGTTCGTTTGCCTTCTTATTATAATAATTTTATTCTTATTTTACAACAAAACGGTTACCAAATACATAATTTTACCATTATAGCGCAAGAGTTCGTGAAACCACCTTTCCCATTTCATAAAACATTTATTTACTTCAGCGCTTTCAATACACTGTTTATTGTTCTCATAAAGGTTAAAACATTACGTTTATTACACAATAAACATTCTTACATCGCCAAGATACAGAACACAATTAGGAAGATAACATTTTGTACATAATTATGGATGGAATACGAGGATCGGCTGGCGCAGTGGTGAGAGCTCGGATAAGCGGAGCATGTTGCGCCAGAGGTCGCCGGTTCGAATCCCGCCTAGGTCTTTTTATCTATGCATTATAATATGTATTTCTATAATGACAATCTTAAATGTATAAAATTTCTTAAATTACTAAAACATCTTACTAATATTATAAATGTGAAAGTTTGTATGTTTGTTACTCCTTCACGCAAAAACTGCAGAACCGATTTCCATGAAATTTGGCACACACGTAGAAAGTAACTTGTATTAACACATAGGATAGTTTTGATGTATATAAATGTTTCTATTGGATGTCGTGGGATTATTTTCTATATTCCACGGGATGAACGTGAAACCGCAGGGCACAGATAGTATTAAATTTGTTATTTCCATTGTCTAGTACCCGTAACACAAGTCCTTGCGGTACTCAATACGAGCCTAGGCTAACGTGGTGTGTAAAGTCCACAGATATTATATTATTATTATCATAATATTATATTATATAATTATTGTACTGGGTGTAAATTAATTCCCAAAAAAATAAAAAATTGTTCATTAAAAAAGAAAATAATTATACCACTAATAATACTATACGTATAATAAAAATATATCCCAACAAATCACAATCCTCATGAGAATTCAGACAAACGGGAATAGCCGGAAGTAATCCCAATTCACTTTACCTCGACTCGTGTATTAACGGTAAACATATAAATACATTAAAGATATAGGTGCTCCAGATTGATATTTCTCGGAATAAAGAACATTGGAAAAATCTAAGCATATATGCGTTCTTTTGAACTATTATTCAGGTTGATTAATTATTATTATTATGTTCGGGTTATTATTAGAATATGACAATAAAATTCAGTTTATAGAAAATAGTTACAGTACATTAATGATAGCCAAAAATAACTAAATAATAGTTGACTCACGTATTTTTAAGATGCCGTGTTCATGTCACCAGATCAGACTAGACGATTATAAGTACACCATCTGGATACTAAACCTCCATTTTTAGCTGTATAACAAGAGTAATCTTCTATAATTAATAGATCAGAAAGGAAAAGTTCTGCAAGGATAAAACGTTGAAGGACGTGCGCTCCAGTTGAATTTCATTCGGAATAATAGTTTTATGCTCTTAAATGTTAAGTAATTGGCGCTTTTGCAAACTGGAAAAGATTTTAATTAGTATAAGTTATGAAGTAGTTATATACCTTTAGTTTTCTGCTGCAATTCTATAAGTAGTTCCGTGTCTTACGAACGACGAATAGTAACCTTTAGTACCTTTATAACTACAACTTAAATATTGTGTTGGGAATTTTACAGCGTGCATGAACGCGGTGTAAAATTCCCGAAACATCGACTAACACGTCCTTATGAATTAGGTCTTCGCTCTGTAGTCAATTTACCTATATCATAGAACAAACGTGAAGTGGAGCTATTCTGAGATTCCCGACGCCCAGTGGGATAGTCCCAGCGCAACAGCCACATGGTACCCTCTCCTTAATGACCCACTTATTCACAACCTGCATGAGATGGTGACGGTATTGTAACATCTGCCCTCGTAGAGATGCTATGGGGGCGTATTTTGAGGCAGCGTCACTTACTTTCTTCACTTATGACTACCTATTTAGTATCTATGCCAATCTGGCTGAAAGGGGAACATTAAATGGTAAAACTGGGAGAATATATATTTGTTTATATTCACTTCTAATTACATATAGAATCGCTTTATATTAAACGTTCATACAGATTTTTCTATATCTCCAGGGCCCTTCCCCGGATGCCTTCTAGAATTATAATAAAATAAAAATCTTTTGTTGTCAACCTAGACAATCTCCGAATGCATTCTATTTTATTCATTTTGAATATATATATTTTCATATAAAAAACTTATCCGTTGCGAAGGTTTTACTCCTCGTGCACTCAAATAGTTTCTATAATATAAAAATTAATTTATATTCCTATGCTAGTGTAGTGCTAGGCGCTACAGTATGAACGGACGGTACGGGTAATGGTAGTATTTGATTAAGAGGTACCTCCCCAGTCGTGCCGGCTCTTATTTACTCCCAATTTACTTGTAATATAAACATCTATAGACAAAAATATTAAACTCTTCTTATTTTTATTTTTTTCACGTTTACAATATTAGTGACGAAAACCTTGATATAAAACTCCAGAAAATTTTCAATTTTCACCAGCGAAGCGGTTAAGCATGCTTGTTTCAAGGGTTTCCGAATTCCAACGGGGTCAAAGCGTACTTCGAGTTGTGGCTGTTTCATAATTAAAGCTGATCCCACCCTGACTTTTATTAGTCAAGAGACGGACGTGATTGGCTTAGCATTGAAAATTACTGGCAGCCGTTGCGGCCTCCTCTACACTGAACTTTTTTTTTAATATAATATAAAGGAACAGTCGGAGCCATTTTCATGACTACAGAGGCCCAAAGACACCTGCATAGAGGTTATACAGTTGCATTGGCCTCCATCCTCCTCCCTACATGGGCCACCAGCTACTCACACCGTACGAAACGCGACACCGCAGCTGTCATTGTACGCCAGTTTCGTGTAAGCGACAGGCATCATACATTATACACTTATACTGAGAGGCACCTTCCCGGTAGTGCCGGCCCAATTCGGCTGCATGCGAGCATGCTATGTGCCACCACCTCTTACCAAAATTTGAAGCTTTGCTTCTTTGTCACCTTAAACTGTCTTATATTAATCAACTAGCCTCTAATCTCTTTAGCCGTGCCGGCCCAATTCGCCTGCATGCAGGGTGGCACTACCTCTTACTTAAACACACACACACACTGTAGTTTATTTGTCATATAAAGGAGAAGTACTCTGGGCTTATAAATGTATTTTAATTGTATAAAGAGGAGCCACTGGCGTAAAATCAGGCAGATGGGACTGCAGTACTATTAGATTTTAACACAGGTGTAGCTTTGCACGGATCGGCTATGCTCTACACTCAATATCGCGTAATTTTCCTGACATTAATACCTTTTTTATTTTACAAGTCTAGTCATGTCTCTTTGAACTTGTGTACAGTCATTTTTTCATTCCAAATTTATTTGAAAATGAAAGTCTTCGGAAAGAAATTATCTACCCGTTCTAAGCCCACAAAGGCCTAAGTTGAACTGGAAAAAAAAACTTTGTTGAGATGATTGCAATATAATTGATATACAATATGGTATTAGAATTCTTATTATTTATTACTTTAGGTATTAGTATTCTTTATAGAATGGTCAACTATACATTTGATCGTGTGATGATTTTTAGCAAAGTTGTTGTACATGAGCCCACGAAGCTTTCTGGTACAATCAATTTTCACACGCAGAGTACAGCTAGTGATTGATAAAAATAAAATTTTTATAGCACTGAAACCGCCCGAACGTAAAACTTATTCGCAGGGTGTATCTGCAATAAATTATCTAACACCGTAATAAACCTTTACCACACAAACGCTTTATGACTTCTTCCATTAATTCGAATTCAACATAAAGTACATATTATATAGGGTTACATAAAGTACATATTATACATGTAGGGTTGCCAGGCCCGAAATTCAAAAATCCTGACCCAGTCTCAAATTTAGTCGTAAATGTTGCCCAAAATCTGACACGTTGGGTTTAAAAAAATGGTACTTTTGTCTAATATGCACTTATTATTATGCTTTTGAGACTTACTTTAACATTCACATTTGGTTCGAGTTAGTTTTATATTTTTCAGTTCTTATATTGTAAGAAAGGCCCGCAAACTTATTGGTAAACTCGTCAAAAGCCTAACAAAAATCGGACAAGCCGGACTTGTATAAATTTGGTTTGACACAGCAGTAAACAACCGGATATTTGCGGCTAAATGCTGACCTGGCAACCCTACACACGCCAAAAGGCCACAGGACCAATAATATCGAAACTATTACACAGTATAAGCACTGGTCTTTATATTATTACACACGCGCAGCCGGCAGCGGTTAGTTTAATATTATAATCAAACGGCTCGACTGTAATAAAACCAAAACGTCTGCGGGTGGAATAAACGGCAACATCTCGATGGAGGTTGTAATTAGGTAGCGCGTGTAACTGATGCATTGAACGGTTTATGTAACTTTTAGGGCACAATATAGGCTGTGTATTGGTTACAAGGTTTAATATAAGATAGTACCACTCTCGGGACTATATCTCTTAAATGATTAAGGACAGATATAGGTAGACAAAAATAGACACGACGTAATAAAAATGCTTCCGTTTTTGACATTTGACTACGGAACCCCGAAATGCTAATCTTACATATATGTTTTTGTTTATGTATACTTTTGCATTTGCTCGCTTCTACACTTTACGTTCTAAAACTTTCACGTCTTTCAGCGAATGGAGTACAAAACTTTATACACGAAGTAGTTTCGCGTTGTTACTTATATTACTGAGCATGCACTGTATAATATTCTCTGCTCGGTCCAATTTACAATTCAGAGCAGATCGTATCTCTGTTAAATCTGCGAAACGTTTTCACTCCAATTATTGGTGTGCATTTGAGCCGTACGGATCAACATCATCATCACTATTATGGTCTTAAGTTTACGCCAATATTACTCATTACAATAAAATAACATTAATGGATTTTATCGCGGTATTTCAGTTAAAAAAATATATTAAAGAATCTCAGATACTTTTTTTTAATAGCCTATAGAGTTATTGGTAGCAATGGGTATTTATTGGTGAGGATTTGCGCTTTATTACTACACTAGCTTCCGCCCGCGGCTTCGCCCGCTTGGATTTCGGATTATAAAAAATCCCTATAAATTTTAACTTATTATGTTATTCTAATATGAAAGGTATATTACTGTAAAGTTTCATGAAAATCCGTTCAGTAGTTTTTGTGTGAAAGAGTAACAAACATCCTTACAAACTTTCGCATTATATTAGTAGGATAGTATAAAACAAAGTCGCTTTCCACCGTCTGTGTGTCTGTATGCTTAGATCTTTAAAATTACAGAACAGATTTTGATGTTTTTTTTTAATAGATAGAGTGATTCACAATACACAGTGTGAATATAATAGCACAAATTAAATAGTAGAGAAATACTGTTATTTTTGAGGTTTCTAATTTGATTTCGTAAATATTTAATTTTTTTTTGTTCAAGTTCAATGCCATAAAGTAAATTTTTCAACATGCTATAGAAATCGCCCGTAGATCTTAAATCCGATCTAAGTGAAACTTTTTGTACTACTCTATATACAATTATACATAGATATTTTACTGCAGCACATACTAATAATATGACAATTTGTGCATAATTATTGATTAACTTAATTATTGATTTAATATACAAATTCATTAATTAATTCAGGCTTTCTTCCAAATTTAACGCGTGCGAAACAACGGGCAAAAGCTTCACCGTGTACCGTGATTATATGTCATAATTGTCCGATACGTGTTTTGTGTAATGTTGTCTTGCTTTTGAAATAAAGGTATTCTATTCTATTATAGTTTAACCTAATGTACCTAATGCCGAAGGCCGTTTCAGTATCTTCACAGATTTCTATGAAATTCGTGAAAATTGTTTTATTGTAATGAGTAATATCATTCGCTTAAACTTAAGACGATTTTGCAGACATTGTTACCTCCTTAGTAACAGATCTGATAAAACAATTTACACAAAATACCGGCTTAAATTAATGGCTTGGCCGTAGAGTTACGTGCAGTGTATTATAAATATGATGAATATGATGATAAAGGTGAAGACGAAGAAGAAGCGAACAACGCACCTGCATTACACAATTATACTTGCGGATGTGAAAAGGCATCAAGACGCGTTGACTATAAATAAAATCCACAATTGCCACCCGAAACATGACAACATTGCCATAATTTTAAGACAGTATTATGCGAGTAAGTGCTACTACCCTAGTCATACCAACGTGTTTCAACTGTAAGTGGCTTGATATCGTAACTTATGACGCTCTATGGGGAGATGCCTATGTCCATCAGTGGACGTTCAGCTGAGAATGAGACTCGGTCAAGTATACACAACAATGTAGGTGTAAAAAATAAAGAAAATAAAGTTTTTTCATTATTTGTGTTAAAAAAAAACAAATACGATTAAAAATTTTTAAATTCATAGAATTTGAGGATTTTTTATTTCTTCTTTATTCTATGTCAGTTTTAAAACCAAGTTTCCCCATATTTGTAATCATTAGGGCATGAGCGAGACAGGCCAACACAAATAATTTCCACTTAACGCTCACGCTCCCCGTTACGATTATGATGTACCTAATGTTGATTTTTGAGAAATAATAAAATATTTATTTTATTATTTATTTAATAATATATTAAGTTGATTTAAGTTAGACGGCAGAAGCATAAAATAATACGGTTCGTAAAATAATGTCTTAAGTTTACTCAAATCGTCGGGCTTGTTAAATAAATCTACAATAATAATAATAATAATAATAATAATGTCGTCCTAGCCGGTTTCGGCTACGGCGGCCGTCTGTATAGACGTGCCATCTGCGCAGGACATATTATAGTGCACAAGTGTGCGCGCAGACACAAGTGCACTCTCTATTCCCTCATTCTCATATTCCGATGGGACGGCAATCCGACACGACCGGTGAGAAATCAGGCGCAGGACCGACGGCTTAATGTGCTCTCCGAGGCACGGGGGTGTAACACCGCCAACTTCCTGACTCCGGACTGTTATTAGAAATTGAAAAATCCCAATAACAATTTTTGGTCCGACCCGGGATTCGAACCCGGGACCTCACGTCTGTGGTTGAACCTTAGATGAAGTACACTTCATCTAAGGGTTGAACACGCTTACCACTAGACCACGAGGCAGGCAAATAAATCTATACTAATATTATAAAGAGGAAACCTTTGTGTTTTTGTATGTTTGTATTGAATAGGCTCAAAAACTACTAAATCGATTTCAAAATTTCTTTTACCATTACTTAGAGGGATTCTTCCGAATCCGTATAGGCTATATTTTATCCCGCAAAAATGTTCCTATGGGATGCTATGGGATGTTTTTCACGAGATCGAAATTTGCGCGGGTGAAACCGCGGAGCGCTGCTAGTAATTAAATAAGCCGCGTTGAATTCGTTAAAGTTGTTTTATTTTACTACGGTTTATTTCAAGACAATATTCGTAACATGGCACTAGCTGATGACGATAATGGCCGATATCCGAAATACACCGATACCTTCACGGACTCCATTTTTGCGATTAGAACATCCACTTTGGAAACTCCATTTTCGAAGTCGCTTTAAATAAAGATAAGGTACGGTATTACGATACAAGATTAAGTTAACTACAGGGTCTGAAACACGATTATGTCGATATACAACGGTTAACTTAATAATGTAGCCCATCTATTAGATTGCTTGTTTGAGCTCCACCTCTCGATTTAAAGCACTTTATTTGGTGGTTAGATAAAGGGTAACAGAGTTGACGATATAACCGCCCATTTGATATACATTTTCGTATAATAAAATAAAAATTTAAAAAAAAAACAAAAAACCTGCCTGCCTAAAAAATAATAACTAAATAGATAATCAACTGAAAATGCCAGAACAAGATAAAAATTCAATTTTTACATGCAGTCGGAGGCAAAAAATTTAATGGCTTTAGTTTGACAAATTACTTAATCGGATCAATTTATTTCAAGAGTTTACATTATGTGTCACGAAGCCGCTGACATAAGGTAGTCAGTTTTGTTAAGCACTAACAGGCGCCCGCGACTTCGTTCGCATAGCGTAGTTGTATTATAATAATCAGTGGTTATTCTATCAAATGGTTCTTGTTACTTGCAGTGTGCCGAAATTCCGTCCAATTTGAAGTATTTCTTTATAAACGACATTGGTTGTTTTTCGTTCTGAGGTCAATATGAACAGGCCTGCAGTGCTAATTTAGTTTTAATCCGTCCATTAGTTTCGGAGATTAGCCTGGACAGACAGACAAACGGACAAACACACAGACAAAAAAAATTAAAAACATTGAGAAGTGTTTATAAACTAAATATTTTAATATCGCCCTCAACTAGTTTTTCTTAAATAGATTCAATGTGCAAAAGTTTCTTTCGAATTTTCGAATCCGTCGGGAAAAGTATAATTACTGTATTTCCCGTAGGAATGAGCGATTTTCCCGTAGTAAAGTGTTCTAAATGTTGACTAGGCTTAGTATCTATCTATACACCACAAAAAAATTTATTTGAATCCGTCCAGTAGTTTCGGATATTAGCCTGGATAAACAGACTAACAGACTAACAGACAAATTCCTTATTACAAACGCATTTATTTATTTTTAATCAATAGCCCATTAATAAGGACTTCCATACAAACTTTCAACCCCTATTTCATCCCCTTAGGGGTAGAACTTCAAAAATTCCGTCGTTAGAAGGTATCTACTCAATAAAAACACCCTACTCACCAAATTTTGTTTCTGTAACTTTAACAGCTTTTGCTCGGCAATGATGAATCAGTCATTCAGGACATGTTATCTTATAAGTGTCTATAGATATATCCATTTCCCAAACTCTATAGCTAGTTTATCTCTGTACCAAGTTTAATCAAAACTACTTTACTCGTTTAGGCGTAATAGCTTAATAGATAGACAGAGTTACTTTTGCATTATAATATTAGTAAGGCAGTAAGCACCCGAAAAATGTTTTTTTGTCATTGTATATTTTTTTAGTATTACAGTTGTGATATTAATTATTTACCTTTTTGAAATCCTTGTGTTGTGCCCTTCAATTTGATACCTATATTGTAGTGTTCGAATAAAAAAAAATTTTTGAACTGAAGTCCAATGGCGTAGTATAGCCGCCATGTTTGGTTTTTTTTAACGCCACCTATCTAAGAACACTTTGGCTGCTAAGACGAGTCTAACGATACCTCAACTATGTAAATTCGTAAAGTGGTTCTAGAGATATGAGGTAATAAAGAATATTACATACATACAAGATACGCGCGAAAAACATAATATGTTCATATATTTTACACATAGGAGATTTTTACATTACAAATAGTTGATAGTACAAAATATCTTATATATACTGTATGTATTCATACGCGTCAGATGATTTGTATCCAATTTCATTGTCATTTAAGAATTGATAACTACTAATTAAAGGTGCATAATACTAAATCATGTTTTAATTTTATGAAATAACGACTATTTAATTTGTCTTATGTGTACCTAAAACGTCTTATGTGAATATAAATAGCAAATAAAACGTCTTATGTGTCGAAAAAAATAAAAATAAATAAAATGTCCTATTATATTTAGTAGAATCAATACTATATGAATTAGTCTAAAGGACAAAAAATATGCTAATCATTTCAAATTATGATGTAGAACACATTCATATAAAAAAAATTCAGGGCGATGTTTTATTTGGTTCCTGTAAAATTTGTTGTTTGGCACATGAGAGGTTATATTTTGGCAACGACGATATACCTTTCCTTGGCAGTCAGGTAAAAAGACCATTGAACAAATTTGGCCCAGTCAAGAAAGTGTATCAAAAAACATTTTTATTTAATATTTATACTGTAATTTTTAAAGCTTTCTTAAGGTGAGGTATTTGAAATCAAATAAAAAGAAATTATCTGTAGTTTTACTTAATTCCTTATAGAAATTGAATTTTTGAAACACAAATATCTTCTGCTAATTATTAATAAAAAATTAATTATAGTGGCCAGGCCCAAGCCAGACCATTAATAGTGGCTCGATCAAGATACTCGGACAATTTGTCCGTACACCTAAGTTGTGTAGGGACATTTAAGTTTTAGTTCTACAAATAAATAAATAAATAAATATAGTTCATCGGACTACATAAATCTATATTGTGTAAGTTTTCACTTATGTGTTGTAGCATGTTAGTAAGCACATATTATATACAATATTAAGGTATATACATAGTATGAGACGTTAATATCCGGATGCCGGATATAGCCTTCTCTATAAAGGATGTTATCTATGTTTGCAGAATAGATTTTTACATTTTGTTATATAGACGTTCGTGTATACTATCGACATCGTATTACTATCATTAATTCAAACCGACCAAGTTTCTAGACTATATGCACAAGAAAATGTACACAACATCATGCGTATATGTATGACATGAACCATTTTGTGATACTTTCGATCTGTTCATAGCACGAAATCTGTTTTAAAAAACTGTATTGTAAGAGGACGACTGGAGTTTTCATGATTTTTGTTGGATTTGTGTGTGTGTATGGTCAAAGTAAATGTATGTACAAACCAGGTCTTTGATATGCTAATAATCTAGGATACATTAGATGCAAGGCGTCAGACGTCATCGCCACGCTACGCCCTCCGGTGTGGTACTGAAATATATTATGTTTGGCACTACACATACGCTAGGTGACACATGTCACTGTCTCGTAACAATTTTGAGGTAGAATCTGAAATAAGCGCTACGAAGCTTTATGCTCGACTGCTCGATCGGTTTTCTCACGATTTCATTTCTCATATTTTTTTATTTTTTTTTATTTATTTAATAAAAAGTTACAATTAACCTTAAATCTAAAAACATTGTCCCACAAAACTGTCTGGACGGTTTGACTGTGGGATCGCAGTCTCATCAAGAATTAATTACAGTTTATATTATGCTATGATAGCTTATATTTACATTACGTTTTTTAAGATATAGACGTCGCTAATACATAATGCTAATAAAATAATTGTTACAAAGTAAAACACATAACAAAAAAATGTATTTTCTTTATTGCAAGCTACTATTTAGTTTCACTAGAGCCAGTCTGTCATAAAATCTCGCTAATTAAATTCGTCCCACTTGCTGGTTACCGTCATTTTGCATGCATATTTAAATCGGATGAAAATGCAAAATTATAACATGAACAATAAACATGGAGTCGATCTGATGAGAAAGACAGAAGGTAACCATGAGATCATCAAATCCTGTGAGTTAAATTTGATCCATAGATGCATATGTAGCTACAGATCTCTGAAATAAAATATCGCAAACTCATAGCGACCATTTATTTGATTTGTAGTGTGCACCTCCAGAATATACATTGTCGTACCAGATACAATGTATACAGCAACTAGACATTATAATAGATCTTTCAAACGAACTAGTCTTCTCAATATATTATACCTCCCGCGCCCAACATCACACATTTTTAACCATAGATATAGATATAGTCAATCAAGATCAGAGGTGGAATATGGCCTTGGGAACTATTAAGTAAAATATGCAAACTCTTTGTCTTTTAGCATGTTTGTATTGTCTAGATAGGGACTCTGAGTCTATACGTTCTTTTTTTAATAAAAGCTTTTTCTTAAATAAAAATATGTTTTATTTATAATTTAGGTATCCTATTGATATTATAAATGCGAAAGTTTGTATGTTTGTTTGTTACTCCTCCACGCAAAAACTGCTGAACCGATTTTCATAAGATTTGGCACACACATAGAGAGTCTTGGATTAACACATACAATAGTTTTTATCCCGAAAAAATGTTCCTATGGGATGCCCTGGGGTGATTTTCCACGGGATCGAAATTTACGCGGGGAAACCCTGGGGCGCAGCTAGTTTGTTATACGTTATATTAAATAATTATTTTGGAAAATGCTGGTAAACTGATTAAGGGAAAAAAACCTGTACATATCCTCTAACAGCAGACACCTACAAAACAGAATAAAGGATATCAAAAGGTATTTCCTTAATTAGTTTCTAATCTATACAGTTTTCTTTCATTATCAGCAAATTATTCCAACGCTCGATTGAGCCAAAAGCTTTTTCTTTCGCAGGCTGGCTCTGAAAAATGGCTCGTACTCAAGATAGCCTATAAATAATTACTCTCAGGCTCTACGCTCTGCCGGCTCCAGTTTGATCCGGTTAGGAGCTGGTAGCCGATTATCCGGCCATCCGTCAGCGCACGGTTCACGGGTAATGGAATATCAATATTTAACCGTACATCTAGATTGTAGTCCTAACAATGGTGCGATATAGAACCTGAATTACAATAGGGATTTTGGTAAAGCCTTATCTTTCGTGTATTAAAATCTTGTATGACGGTGTTTGTGTTCATGTCCTCAGAAACTGAAGTTTTAGCGATTATTGAAGTTATACTTCTTTTGGCGCGTTATAAAAAAAATATGAGAGTGAAATTTTGAGATTTGTGACACGAAAGTTACAGAATGAAATTGCAATTGGTTGCAGTCTCAAAACAAAATAGAAATAGAACCTATATTAGTCGCGCAAGTTGGCATCATTGTCTACATTCACATACGTGTTTTAGTTACATATATTTTTTTAAGACTAAGACGTCTCAGCAAGGGTGAAAGAGTATATCGTGCAAGGATACCATTAGTATCAGCTTTTGATTACAGAACAATTGAATTCACACAATTATTTTAACGAAGGTCCTTATTTATCGACGTACAAACGATAGCGCGATGCAGCTCAGTGATAACGCCGTCTAGTGAGCGGAAAGCTTTTTCTAGCTGACGTCAAATATAATATATCACGCTACAATTATAATATCAGATGTTACAATGTTAAATACTTATTAAGGATTTGCACCTCGCAGTAAAAGCGGCAAATATTAAAAAACTAGAAATCGCTGTATTGAGGGATTTTCGTAGTGGTTCGAAGCCCGCAGACAAGGAGTAGGGCTTTGAAATACAAGGCAAAGTAACGAAGGTCCTTTAATCTTTAGTGTTGACTTTTACTTCATTATTATTCATATAAACAAGTCAGTTTTAATTACGATAAAATTACTTTAATGGATATTATCGTGGTCTGTTTAGACAGCTAACAAGCCTGAGGTTTCTGTTGCCTAACAGTAGTCATGATTTCGGATTTGGAGGGTAGAGATACAAAATATGTACTGATTACTAAATAAACCACAATACAATCTTTAAACAAGTTTCGTTGTAGTAGTGGTATGTAGTTTTGTTTCTTCAAGAAAAGAGCTTATTCTTTCCTCAAAGGTCGGCAATGCATCTGTTAGACCTCTGGTGTTACGGATGTCTGTCGGTGTTGGTGATCACTTTACATCAGGTGACCCGAATGCTCGTTTGCCTCCTATGCTATAAAAAAAGAGTAATATATATGCGTAAATGCGGTATACGAGGAATATAAGTAAAATATTCACTACTCACAAGTAGTTTATTTCAAAATTGGCAGAATATATGCACACAGATCACAGATTCACTACCAAAATTTTTTTCTTACTTGCATGCAGCCGAATTAGGCCGGCACGACTGGAGAGCTACCACTCGCTTGCCTATACGAGACCG
>LUGF01043840.1:321614-341168 GCA_001625245.1 Calycopis cecrops
TATATATATATAAAGATATTGAAAGGTATAGTATTATAAATATATCTCAGTAAATCTAAATATTGAAACAATAGTAAACATAAACTAAACCTATATTGTATAGTGGTAGCTCAGAAATCTAGTCCGTGAGATAACAGACATCGAATACCCGAGAATAAATAGACAAGATGGAGTTGGACGCATTCGCCTGATTTAATTTAATCTCGGAGAATGTATCTAAGACGAGCTAAGTCCACAAACTTTAGTGACAGTTCTAGCTATTACTAGCATAACATTGTCTTTATTAATATGTTTTCAATTTGTATAGTTGAAATTAATATAAATTTATCATCAGCATCAGCAGCCAAGTGCGATCCACTTATCAACATAGGCCTCCCCCCGAAAGCTCCACAGGTTACGGTATAATGAACATTTTTTGAAGTAAAACTTTTTTACGCTTTAATTTGGAAGCAAGCTGAATGCGTGACGAGAGCGTTACGAAAAGTGTGATCGGGCGAAGCCAACGGTAGTTGACAGGGAGATATAAGTTAGTGAAGGCAGAAAGAGAGAGTTACGTTTCTTATTCTCCTGTAGGAGCAAGAAAAAGCAGCTCTCTCATACCCAGTTATGTTTCGTGTATGAAGTTTTACTTTAGTCATGTGGCTTAAAGCTTATATTTTTTTATAATGTATTGCTGTAAACGAGCAGTGGGAGTCATTTATGATTAGCGACGCACATAAACATCCGCATAGACGTTACACAGATGTGTTGCACCAACCTAACTGAATCCGAGGTAAGCTCGTACTTCACGTGCTAGTGGACAAGATATTACCAAGGTTGAGGTGATTACTTATCCTTCAGATCTTACACAGAAAATAATGTTGTAAAATAGATTCATTAATGCTCATCATATAAGACTAGCTTCCGCCCGCAGCTTCGCCTGCGTGGATTTCGGACTTCAAAAATGGAGGTTCTCAATTCTTCCGAATGAAAGATTCACAGCTCCTCCCCCGTACATGATAGCGTGGTAATATGTAGCCTATATGTTTACCCGAACTGTTAGAAATATTCACGCAAAATTTGTAGTATTTTTTTTTTAATATTTTTTTTGACAAACAGACAAAAATTCTAAAAACCATATTTTTCGCCTCGGTATCGATTGTAGATCACGCCCCAAGCATTAAAAAAAATATTCAATATACAGTTTTGACTTTCCTACGATTTTATTATATGTAAAGAATACCAAAGTACTATTGGGTTAAGAAGTTAAAACATACTTTTCAACCAATTCGAAAATCTATCGAATATAAACAACAAATTTCAGAAAAATCAGTCGAGCGTTTTAGTTGGATCTACTTAATAACTATAGGAATAGAAACTGTTTTCTTGGGTTTAAGTAAACTCACAGAATTTCCTTTATAAAAGAACAACAATAAGGGCTTTTTTTGCTTTTGCAAGGCACAGGCTTTGACGTCTCACCGTCCTGGGTGAGCAGGTTGTATACTCAGCAGAGCAAGTAAATACACTGTATTAGACTCATTGCAAGGTTACCAGCACTATACACTATAATCCACTGTGAGACTCGCTGATAGAGTTTACCGGACCTATTAGCAATAGGCTACTCCGGCTACCAAGGCTTGAGACCGGTTTTTATTGCGAAATGAAAACCGGTTTGAAATGAATTAAAAAAAAAATTTAAAAAAAGAAAAAAAATGTCTCACTCGGGAAATTCAACTCTAACAAAGCTTCAGCCTTCATCTCTGGCTACAGAAGACTGTTGCTAGGAGACGCCGATGCAGCATCTCCAACGCTACGAAGTCTTATTCAGTATGTCCTCACAAAAGGAACTCATGGCGCAGCGGTACAGGGATCAGCTAAGCGGAGCATGTTGCGCCAGAAGTCGCGGGTTCGAGTCCTAAGTCATAAATATTTATCTATGTATTATACAGGGTTATTATATAGGGTATAAAATACAGCGATCGTGGTTCATACGCGAAATGTATCGACTTCAAGATCAGTGGCGTCAGCCGAGCGACTCTCGCAAGTCAGTCATGTTTACAACATGGGACAAAGTAATTTTAACTAATTATTTTTTATTCTTTTTTATTTATAAATCGAATGTATTAATGATTCTGAATCAAACCTGAAAATTTGGCCGATGACCAAACAATAACCCTGTATGTATTTCTATAATAAAAATCTTAAATATATTTCCGTTGGCTAGTACGCGTAATACAACTCCTTACGGTACTTATCTTGGGGCTAGCCGTAGTAAACTTACGTAGTGTGAAAAAAAATTGAAAAATTGATAATATTAATTTGCTTTTAATATAATTAGTCGAACCATGCGCTTTCCATCAGGCCTCAAAAATAAATTATTTAATGAAATAAAAAAGTCTTATATTTGCCTTTTTTAAATAGTGTATTGCAATAATTTTTATTATCGTATCAACACTCTTGAAGTTTATCCTCTTAAACAAAGTTAGAAGCTTTACCTCTTCATAATATTATTATAGATTATAATCAAACTTCACGAAAGACTCAGGTACTTTTTGATCATTAACAATAATTATAGTTCGTAAAGTATAATGATTTTGTACGTTACTTATTCTGCTGTATGTTCTAACATTACTAAGGTAATCTTTACTAATATTATAAAGAGGATTTATTACCAAATAGGCTCCGAAACTACTTGACCGGCTGATTCTTTTAGTAATGAAAAGCTATGTTATCAGGAAGTAGCATATAGGCTATAATTTATTATGAAATAGCTGGTGCCCGCGACTTCGTTCACGATTACTGAATTACCCGTAGAAATGAGAGATTTTCCCACAGTAAAAAATATTTTAGATGTTGACCAGTCTTAGTGTACATAATATACACCAACAAAAGTTTCATTCGAATCAGTTCAGTAGTTTCGAAGATTAGCCTGGACAAAAAGACAAACAGACAGACAAAAAAATTAAAAAGCATTGAAGTGTTCTATTATTTTTATATCGTTTCGAATTAGTTTTTCGTAAATATATTAAATGTACAGACACACGGATTTTACTGTTTTATTATAAGTAAGATATATACAAAAAGCTCTTAATTTTACTAGTGCTAATGCCTTGAGATAAGTTTAGTTACAGAAATAAATGTGTGTGCCAGATCCGGCAGGAATTTACTCTTAGAGCAAGTGATTCTGAAGTGAAAGATACGTAAGAGACGGAAACGACGTGAGCGCGCTACATTGTTACGCCAAAGTTACTGTTTTACACGATTTACTCCTTATATTTATTATTTTTTAATTCGTTACTTACGAAATAAACTCCAATAATTTAGTGCGCTGTATAAGTACAAACATAATCTAGTAAGGGTTAGGTAATTAACTAGATATAGTCGGAAAAAATATATTACTTAAGAAAGCTCAAGACTTATCGAACGTTAAAAATATTGAAATAGGAATCGATCGCGTGGCTCTTATTGAGAATGAAAAGGGTTAATCCTACTTAACTGGTATCTCATTACGTTAATGAATTTGAGTGATCGAATAGAACCCAGAACAAATTTAGCTACTTAACTCCTATCAAATAACAGTTTAAATAATTATAAGTCAATAAGTTTTAATAGATTTATTACATTGAGTAGGAGAAAATTGGGGACTGAAAATTAACGTTATTTGATTAATACGTAATTTTAGCGTCAATTATTCTTCAACAATTTTGATGTAGGTATTTGGTCACTATAACATACAGGGTTCCTTTAAAAACAACAGCAAGATCTCAGATATAGATAGCTAGCATCTTTAAAAACAGCATTTGTACTACGAGTTTCCATTGTTATCTATTTTATTTTTTTATAAAAAATAAACATGAATTAAAGTTTTGGTCCGAGCGTTATAAGTGCATCTCGTACCTACGTAAGATAAGGTCTACAAACCCGTGCATGCATGCAGTCCACATGCGCGTGCACCGCGGCACTTAGAATATCACCACAGTTGAAGCTTAAAACCGTAGACAGAGAATACAAAAAACTCATTGAGTTATGTCAAAAGTCGTAGTACAAAATGTTGTTTGAAACAATCCTACTAATTGTAGCATTCTATAACTGAGAATTTGCTGGTGTTTAAAAATAACTCTGCATAGGGATAATCAACTGCTTTTATTTTGCTTGTATTGTGTGTGTTTTATACAACCCTGCCGTTGGAAATATCGGGATGAAATATATTTTAAGACCATGTTATAATTTCGTTTTATGTTAGTCTAACATGCTCGTACGCTCACATATTTATGAGTATATACTACTAACAATTACTAGGTTAGTAATTGGCCGAATTAAGTAATAACGAAATTATAACTTGGTCAGTTTTAAGTTATAATGAAATCATAGCGTTGTTTCGAAATATATGGATTTCTGTGGTACGAAATTGAAAATTTTTTAAGTTAATTTATTTTTTATTATTTTAAATGTACACCAAAAATATTATATACTTCGGTGGAGCCGTTTGGGAGGAGTTCCTCCATGAACTTTGTGATACAAGATATCCTCCTCCCTTTCCATGAGCCACCGGATATTTACACACTGCACAAAATAGCGCAGCTGTCACTTGACGGCGGCATAATGTTAGCGAGAGGTACCTCCCTGGTCGTGGCGGCCTAATTCGGATGCAATGAAGCGCGGCACTTATGTAGACCACAATTTATAAGAGCGTCACAGCGTAAATATTACGGTATTTTTACGTACAACAACGTAAAACTGAATCCAATATTATTCAAACATCTTGGCCATTATAGCATAAGTAATATTTTCTATTCAATTACCAAATGAAATTAGATTAAGCTTTAAATTGAAATTAAGATAGCAGTTCAGCAAAAAGTCTTTAAGATAAGATCGCCCCTTACCTTTGACTAAGAGGAGGTTTATTAAAATTCAGCATAAATTGCGCAAGTATTAGTTGAAAAAGTTGGTCATTTGATTGTCAATTTCAACGTGTCTATAAGTTTTAATGATTTAATTGAAGTCAATGAATATGGCGACATTGTGCTATTCATTGATTGATACCTTTGTATTTTTAAACTTACAATCAAATATTTGTCAATAAAATGATATAAAAAAGCGGCTGCCCGCAACTTCGTTTACGTGAATCCGCTTTTTTACCGCAGTCGGTTAAAAAGTAGCCTTCCTCGCTAAATGGGCTAAGTAATACTGAAAGAATTTTAAAAATCGGACCAGGACTTCCAAAGATTAGCGCGTTCTAACAAACAAACTCTTCAGCTTTATATTATTTGTATAGACTTACATCAATAACAGCAAGCACATGACAACCACCTCAATCTTTGCATATGTCTAATAACATTTATATTTTCATTAGTGATTGCCGAGCGCATATAGGATGATATTATTGATATGAACCACGACCGCAGAGCAGTGCCGTCACTTGGATGTATTGTTGATTGATGTCTGTAAAGCCTTCATCGGATGTATGTGGACGTCGGTCATGACAAATGGCTCTGAATGCTCTTTTGTCTCATTATACTATAAAAACATGGCAATATCATGTGACTGAGAGAGAGAACCTAATAGAGCTGTCCCAACTGCGTAAGAAAGCAGCATGGCATTACCTCTTACTTCTGATTATATTGCGTAATATGGAATGAAGAAATGATTCACAAAGCTACAGGCTGCGGCAATACATTATGTCTTAGATCGGAGGAAAATATAAATATTATGAGAGCTAGTTTGTGATAAATATAAAATATAAAAGGAGTGGAATTTGTGGCAGAGATAAATTATAGTTCTGGAAAATGTTTAAGTTTGCTATAGGTACACGTTCAAATTTTAAATTGTTATTCCAGGTTGTAAAAAATCTGAGAAAAAACAGACACTGCTTAATAATAATTTCACTTCTGTATTTTATTTATTACCAGTGGACCCGCGAAGATCGATATTCGATCTAAGTGAAACTTTTTGTAATTATAAACTAAATATTATATTACATGTACTAACGTAACTAAGGTAAACAATTTATGTAGAATTTTCAAAACTTGCAAAAGACACAGAAACTTCATTAATAATTACTTGTATCTTATATATGAATGTGTCAAATGCATGGTAGTGTGTGTAAAGTTTTATTTATTAAATTAAAATACTTTATAATCATTATTAATAAAATATATTAGCGTTCTGCACTTTTCTGACACGTAAACTATAAGTGTGCCAAATTTCATACTCCTCGTTTCTAAACGTTTTGTTTCACGTAATAATATATAGAAAATGAATAAATATTTCTCGCAATAAAAATTAGGCCAGGTTTATTTAATATTGTAGAGATAATATAGGTATAAAAATCTAAGACACAGAGTGTTAAAATTTTTGCAAAATGCTTAAAAGGAATTCTTCTACATAATACCTGTACCATAGTACTTGTTGCTCTTAGAGTAGTTTCCAAGATCGGATTCTCCGCAATCATATTATTGCGTAATTTCATAAAGATAGCATACTTAAGTATACATTTTAAATAAGCTAGCTTTCATAATACTGTTTACAATTTTATGCTTTGATTTACGGAGCAATTTTGTCGGTGTGGTATGCTTTGCGGCGCAGATATGCACTCAGAATGTTTATTAAACATTCACAGATCTAGATATATTTTTATTATTTCACATTTGATTACGTATGTGTACAAAGTATTCAGGGCATAAGCCTAAAAGCGTGTCTAATAAATATGTCCTAGTATATACTGTGATGTCACAGCCCCATCTGCCTAAAGTAATGCCTACGGATAGAAATGAATATTTCATAGCGACAAACTGTGATATCGACATCAGAAATACCGTTTATTCAAAATTTCAGCAGCCTGAACTCTATAAATCAACCTTTTTGGTCATAAATTATTATTGACATCGGCTAGTACAAAGAAGAAAGATAAAGGTGTCTTTATTAATTCTTTTACTGTGGAACTCCCATCCAATATCTTTGGGCCCTGATTTATACAAAAAAGTTAATAAAAATTGTCTGTGAGGACCTGGGGATCAATAATACAGATGAGAATCTAGTATGGATAGTCTCTCACAAACGGTAAAATGAATCTAGACTAATCATGTAATTGATTGTTGTGTAACCTAATCTTTGTGAAAGAAAATAAATAAATATTATCATTATTTTCTGTATTAATATTATTTATTTTTCAAGAAAACAATCTTTTAACTCTCCTATAGGTACAAATTGTAACTTACCACCTTATTTACTGGTCTTACACCAAGTGCTAAAATGTTTAAAGGAACATAAATTAATTAGATTTAATTATCTTTGCCTTACTTATTATTAATTTGCGTTTGTAAAATAAATCGAAACCAGGACCGCAGACGTTATCTATAGGTATATAATAAAACTACTTTAACGGGTTTTATCGCGGTTTATTTAAGAATTTATGAAGTAAATTTAACATATTTGTTCGCTTAGTTCAGGGTGCGAATTTCAGGGCGTATTGGCGGAGAAGGAAGGCAACAGGTATATATAAAACCTGTGCGAATGTTTATGTGTGTTGGTGGTTATTGAAACACTCATAATCTTCTCCCTTAAATACTAATCCTACTAATATTATAAATGTGAAAGTTTGTATGTTTGTTTGTTTGTTTCTTACTCATTCACGCAAAAACTGCAGAACATAATTGCTGCTTCATAAAATTTTGCAACAATACACATAGAGGATAACTTGGATTAACACAAAGGGTAGTTTTATCCCGAAAAAATGTTCCTGTTGGAATTTGCGCCGATGAAACCGCGGGGCGCAGCTAGTACGAATAATATGCGTGACCTCGTTCATGATAAGTCATCGCTCAGTGACTTGGAAAGCTCCACTAACATTTAGGTTTATTTCTCTCCAAGCAAAATATTCTTCTCAAAAGAATGGACGACTGCTAAATGTCAATATCATGCGTTAATTGACACGTTATTTTAATGGAAAAAGGAAAAACGGTCTTTGATTTTATACTTGACTAGCTGTACCCGGCCCACCACCGACACAAAATAAATTTGAAGGATATTACAAAAATATTATATAATTATACCTATTCAATTCATTTTGAGTCTTATTATTGGCTTTTGTATAACAGCTTTGCTAATTTATAATATCATCACATTATCAATTCATCATCACAAAACAAATCCAGTTTTCGATTATATAAAGGACATACAGACAAACATTAATTATACAGATACATTTATACAGATAGATAGGTAAAATCTATTTCTTTATTTGTATCTTGTCACTGGTCTGAAATACAAATATGTACTATGAAGACTATCTTTCAGATTAGAATCCTTGACAACCTCTTTATAAGAGGTAGTGCCATGCAGCATGTATTCATGGCGCTGAATTGGGCCGGCACGATCGGGAAGGTACCTCTCGCTTACACGAAACAGGCGTAAAGTGACAGCTGTGCTGTCGCGTTTCGTGCGGTGTGTTACTTACACAGTGTCCGGTGACACATGGTGGGTAGAGAAGGAAGGAGGAGAGCAAAGAACCCGTATAACCTCTATGCGGATATTAATGAGCTTCGGTAGTTATGTAAATGACTTCGTCTTCTCGTTTGCTCTTTTATTTAATTTATTTATTTTTTATTTTTATTCATTACAAAATCCACAGACCTTAAAGCTAATTACAAAGTTAAATCTTAATTTATACTATAAAAAGCTATCAATGTTCTGCTCTACTTAAACAAAAAAAAAAGTAAAGCACACGCTTTAGACCACACAACTGAAGTAAAACTTAATTATTGATTTAATACACAATTTAATTACCGTAGTTACAATGATATAACATGTCATGTAAATACATAAAGTTTCACTTTAATCGAATTTGAATTTTGAATTTGAATGAAAACTTCTATTGGCTTCGCCCAATGTGTGATTTTTGTAACGCTCTCGCGCGTACTTCAAAAAAGTAATTAAACCTTTTCAGTAAATGACATCCCGTTCAGATGTCTAATATTGCACTGTCAAGTTACCGGATTTCAAGTAGAGCCAAACTTATAATTATCATAATCATAATATCATTTTATCACTTATTCACAATAAGTGAACTTTAAAACTTCACAAACTCTACACCGTAGATAAATAATAAGTTTGGCTGACCTATGGTGGTCAAATCATCGGACACCGTTTTCAATAATCTTAATGGAACTTAATGTAATTTTTTTTGTTAGGTTTTTTCCAGTAAGGTCATGAACAAAGCTTCCAAGAAGCTTCGCTCATCTTGGCATGTAATAAATGTTTGACAGTTATATGATATTAGGCCTCGTCTTGGTAACATTTTACTTTTAAACATTGTTTGTGAACTCTCATGGGGTTAAAAATAAAAAGGTTGGCCCTTGCGCTTTGTTGGTTCATCTTGGCGGGGTTACTCTTTGTCCCCAGCTTTCTTTCATTATAAATAGACATTATATTTTAAGAGAGCCACGCCTTTTTATGTAGGTACCTACTATTAACATTTTTTCATATTTTAGATATAAAACAAAAAATAATGTACTATTCCTGACTCATTTTTTATTACTTTTCCTCCCAAAATATACCGTCTCGTACACAGTGGTACTTATGATCTTTATCACCGACGGGGGATTCATATGACGGACTACAAAGGGTTTGTCTCGAAACGACTTAATTTCCACGATTAGTTGACTCACTGCGAATTGTGTTGTTGCAAATGAAAGCCTACTCGCTATTCGCTGATCTGCTCTATAACAGTGCAGAAGGGAATAACTCCGTATACCTAAATACAGGGATTGTGTAGGATTAAGTTAAGGATGACAAGGCATCTGCACAACTTGCTGTCTAAGCCATAATGTGACTGAAATCCTGATTTACCTCAGCAAAAGAAAAAACGGGTTAGTAGTCGTTTCGCCCAAAATGTTTGCCCAAATTGGGTGAAACGACACTTTCTATTTTTTAGACTGTTACTAGGAGTCGTTTCGCTCAAATTTTATTTTATTCAACACATACAAGATTTAGGTACAATCGAGTACAGATTATAAGTGACAATTGTGTTAAGAATGTTTATTCATTGATGTGTAAATATGAAGAAACAGAACTGTACTTTATATTGAAATTAGTTATGCCCGGCGGTTTCGCCCTCTTAAGTTTTGTCATAGGACTGTAGCGCCATCTGGCGTGCTGATTTGTGAATTTAAACCATTCTCAAATCCCCTTCGACACACACGAAAAAAATCGTCAAAATCGGTCGAGTCGTTTAGGAGGAGTTCAGTGATATACACACACATACAATAAATATATAAATAAATTTATGGTACACTGTAATAGAAGTAGGTATATCAACATCCGTTCACTGATATAATTATAAGTGTCAGTTAAATAACCCTAATCTACATATAAAATATATTTTAATATATCAGTCACTTGCATTATAAAGACAAATTTTGCAAATTGATTTTCAAATACGATTCGTTCAAGCTTTAGCAAGGAACACAGAATTTTTGTTTTTTTTCCTTAGGTTTTTACTGAATATTGACTCCTATGGAAAGGCAAAGCTTTCGCAAGCCTGTTGCCAGCTTTTCAGATATTATTCTCACGTCATATTAACATAAATGCTAGTACCAGGGTATCAACCGGAACGCACACAGAAAAATATAGATCCTATATTAATTAATTTAATATACTGACATGGTGCATGGCAGCCGAATTAAGGCGATACGAACGAACTTTGTGAGTTTAAAATTTCCCATTTGGGAAGACGGAATGAATGTAACACATTTAAAAAGCAATGTCTATGGAAATTGGCTAAAAAGGAGCTTTTTTCTACTATTTTTTCTGAAAAAAAAAAGGAAAATGGCGGATATTTTTTTTGATTAATGAGTTCAAAAATACAGAAACTGTGTAGGAAATAAAACCTTACCTTTGTGCATAATATTCGAAGAATGCAACCAAAATCTCGATCGATCTAGTCATTGCCGCCCACATTTCGTGCGTTTTGCATTTTGACAATGACGGCAGAGGTGGTAGTCTTGATGGACCGTCGGACATTTAGAATTTCACATATCACAGGCACACAAACGAATAGTTGATAAACTTTCCAGTCAATATCACTAATATAAGTTTTTAAGTCATAAAGTACATATCACTTTTTCTTCCGACTTTACAAGAAAACAATAAAAACTCATTCCAAATTATGTAAAATAGATCTGATAGTTTTACTAAAACATAAAATGGTAATAGTATTAATAAGTAAAGATACAGAAATTATAAACCAAATATATTAGACACAATACGTTATTAATAATTATTAACAAAATATAGTAAAATAAAGATACCGGCAAATGTTTTAATTAAACACTTAATGTAGATAAGATCTCATTTGTATTTTTTACTATCGTAGGGAACGTTCTCTCACAACACCCACCTACGCAGTACGCTGTAGTAACCGGCAACAGGTGACTGACCTACAAACAAAACTCGATAATAACAACTTTTTACGTTACGAAAAATAACGAATTCAAATTAAGAATTAGCGATTCGAAATTTAAATTGTATCGAAAGATTTATGCCACGTTCGTTTTTTTTTTTGGAAATGCGTACATTACAAACGGCCGGTGTTCGCAGACTGGCTGAAGGCTTGAATAGCGCATGCTCCTGATAAAATTCTCCCTGTGACCATTAAATGCAGAGCTCGGCTGCCTGCTTTCCCGTAACATTTCAAACCGTCATCCAGTATCAAGCTAGGTCTATCTACACTGGAAGCAGATACATGGATAATTGTATATAATAGAATCCACAGTTGGTTTCATCTTTTTTGTTGTCAATATTGTTATTATATCAAAGATAATTGTGTCAATAAAGTTTGAGATAACGTAAATACTAGACTATTTAATAAAATATTTCTTAAATGTATTATGTATTTTAAAAAATGTTTTATGAAAATATAATTATATAATAATATATACTGGGATCTTCTGAATGTTGCTACAGATTAAATATGCTGATTACAATATCTCGGGCCTACCTGCCAAACACTAAAAAATCATAAAAATATGTTGAGTTCCACCACAGACACTGTGTCATAAGATACATATAGAACTTAACCCAGTCAACTTACACGACACCGGCGTAATGACAGTTATTCCGTCGCGTTTCGTGCGGTGTGTAAGTAACCGGTGGTCCATGGAGGTGGGAGGAGAACGGTATAGCCCCTATGCGGATGTCTATGGGCGTCGGTAGTCATGAAAATGGCTCCGATTGCTCGTTTTCTACCCCATACCATAAAAAAAAAGAAAAACTAATTAAGAGCTATTTTGTGGTCAAGAGTTAACTATACATATTTTACGGATACAGTTTTTGAATTCATGATGCCCAAGTCAGACGTTGCCTCACTGCTATAGTTCTGGCAGGACTCACGAGACTATGGACCCGCGATCAAAATTTTCCAATATCTTTTCTTAAGAATCCTGCTTAGTCAGTAGTTGATGTATTAAAAAATATAGAGATTTTGATAATGGTGATAATAATATACACGTACGATTAGTAAACAAGCAACGTCCTGTTGGACTACACGTTTCAGCTAGTCTGAACTATGTTCAGAGAGTCTGAGTCTTATATGTATAAGTTATCGGCAGGTATAATAAACTGGCACATACTGATTATAATATATGCAAGTAAACTTGTATGCGATTCCCAATCTTGCAAGCTTTTATCATTACTAAAATATACTACTGAAGCTGACAGTTTCACGATTCCCACGGTAAACTTTCGAAGTGTATTCATATCGAGATGCTACGAGCAATTGTATATTAACCAGCTATAGAAATGCACCTAGGTGAATAATACTGTAGCTACTGACATGTCTCTAGCTATCGTAGCCATTTTATAATCTCGCCTTTTGCCCTTCAAATTGCCATATGAGGGACGAGAAATGACGTTTAAGACAGAAAAAAGTAAAAAAAAAATTATTGAAGAAAAAATATTATTTCAAGTTTTTGCTTCATTTTATTTTCATTTATTAGAATTGTTTTCAAGTTATAAATATCAAAACTTTCTATCAGCAAGTGACATAAAACACGGAAGAATTTCATCAGTATGTCGTAAAGCTCCGGCTTTTTAATCCGCGTGAGTTGAACACTACCAGCCCCCGTTCGCAAAGTGGGCAGGTGTCCATTATAGATTTTTCCGAGAGGAAAAAGGACATAAAACTCACTCAGTACCCCACACGAGTAAGTACGCACCGCGACCAGCGCGAGGTAATTTCGCAGTATGGAAGCTACCCCAATATTCTCTTTGCATATAAATATTGACCGTCAATATAATACGAAACTTCAAATAAGTTTACATTAATATTCAATATTTTAATACCGAATATTCCATTTCGCTTATGAATATTAATTAGTCTGGACGAAAATTAATTTTATGAAAATACAATACTTTGTGACACGAATAGTTATTGCTTATTTATATTTAATTTAGTATTGTCAGCTGATATTAAGGATTGATATTAAAGCTGACATTAAAAAGTTATTTTAGGGTGCTGTTACTAAAAATAAGAGACTCTTATAGGATCACTTTGTTGTCCGATAATCTGTCTGTCTGTCTATCAGTGTATGAGTCTGTCTATCCAAATTCTAAGGTCAGCAACTACGTAAAGCCCAAATAACCGCACTTATAATACTCATGGACATATTTAGGGGAACGCAAAAAAAAGGTCGAATAACGGAAAATATTTTCATATTTTCGTACTGGCCACAATACGAATATTATGTATTAAAAAAAAAGATGATTTTAAAAATAATAATTTTAAATTTAATTTTCATTTGTTTTTTTTGTTTGTCTGCTAATTTCTGAGACACGTAGTGTATGGAATTTTCGTCGTCTTTTGTTGTTTTTAACAAAAACTTTATTTCTGTTGTTTCTTTGACGAAAACTTGTCATTATTGAGTGAAGTAAACTTAATTCGATAAATTTAGGCGATAATGCCGGATCTCAGCGTTGCTCTGGTTTCTAAAGCTGTAACTTTAATTGAAAATGGTGACACTTACAATGAAGTGGCTCAAACATTACATGTTTCCAAGTCTGTTATTTTCCGCAATGTTAAACGATACCGGCAGACTGGAGAGTATACCAGGCGTAAAGGACAAGGTCGCAAAAGAGTAACAGGAGAGAGAGACGATAGATTTATTGTCAGCAGTGTTCTCAGAAACCGTACCTTGACTTCTTCTGAGGTGCAAGAACCAGCTGCAAGAAGTTCGACAAGTGATAATTAGTACCAAAACCGTCAGAAAAGACTGAAGGCAGCATAGGGGCGTATTTGCCTGCCAGAGGTCCACAGCTCACCGCAGGTCATCGAGTGGCTCGGGCCAGCTTTGCTCGTTTCCACCTAAATTGGAATAATGACGCTTGGGGAAAAGTTCTTTTTAATGATGAGTCCAGATTTTGTCTCAAACCAGATGATGGAAGGACCAAAGTATGGCGACGACCCGGAGAAAGATACGCTCAGAGTAACATTATTGGGAGAGAGCCGTACGGTGGAGGGTCAGTAATGGTATGGGGCGGTATTTGCTTAGTAGCACGCACGGAGCTACACATCGTAGAAAACGGCTCCCTGACTGCGGCAAGATACGTTACCGACATTTTAGAGCAGATTGTGATGCCTTTTGCCCCTTTCATTGGAGACAATTTTCTTCTAATGCATGACAACGCTCGACCTCACATTGCGGCATTAGTTTCGGAATATCTTAATGAGGTCGGAATCCAGGTTTTGGGGTGGCCGGCACGCTCGCCAGACCTAAATCCAATAGAACACGTTTGGGACAAACTGGGAAGACAAATTAAACAAAGAAATCCATCACCTGTCAACGTAAGAGACCTCAAAACCGCATTGGTTGAAGAATGGAACTCAATGCCGCAAAGTTTTATTGACAATTTAATACAGAGCATGCCCAGACGCATGCAGGCAGTTTTAACAGCAAGAGGTGGCAACACTAAATACTGATTGTATCACCCATCCCGAAAAAACCAGTCATTTGGACAATATTAACTTTTCTTTAGTTTTCATTGTGTTAGGTCAAAACTCTTCAGAATTAAATCACTGACCTTATTGTCTTTAATTTCGTTTCTTTCGCTATAATTTTGTGATTTTTTATGTTCAAAAATGTTGATTTAATTAATTCAGAATAATAATCAAATGTATTGTACAACAAAAATGTGTTTTCATATGATCTTGCAGTCTTTTTTTTGCGTTCCGCTAAATATGTCCACCAGTGTATTACTCAGTAAAAAGATAAGCCGTTTATGTATAAAATATTTTCTAACTTTGTTGTCCGTTAATCTGTCTGTCTATAAGTGTCTAAGTCTGTCTATCCAAATTCTAAGGCCAGCGACCACGTAAAGCTCAAATAACACTTATAATATTACACGCACTTATAATATTACTCAATAAAAAGATAAGTCGTTTATGTATAAAATATTTTCTATGAGATCACACGTAACTGAAAAAATGTATCTGTTTTTGACTTTTTATATTAGAAAGGCAAACGAGCAGATAGAGTCAGTCAGAGACAGTTCATGAATCCGACGGCAAAAGACAGTAAGGGCTATACAGATATTATGCTACCCTTCATCCTCCTCCCTTCTTCCTCTTCCATGAGTTTGTTGTTTAAAAAGATATAAATAAGGTCCATAAGTTTCAATAATTTACCTAACATCATTAAATTTGGCAAGAAGAACTTACAATACAATATAATTACATCACTAAAAAGGTCATTTCACTCAAAAAAGTCTGCAGACGCCCGCAAATCTATGTCTGTCAAATTTTATAAGCACAGAACCCTCGGTACGCGAGTCCAACTCACATTTGGTCGGTTGTTTAATTAAAATATAAAGTGGTATGTTGTGATGTGTTATGCTGTCGCGTTGCGTTCGGTATTTAAGTAGCCCGTGGCCGGTGGTATTTAAGTAGGTGTGGCAGGAAGGAGGGCAGCGCATCTGTATAGCTTCTATGCGGATGTTTACGGGCGTCGGTAGTCATGAAAATTTCCCGACTACTCGTTTGTCTCCCTATAATCATAAAAAAACAGTACATCCGGCACTCCGGCCTTCAATGCATAAAACTAAACGGATGTGCGAATTTCGGAGCACATTATAATAAACACGACGCGTCAATCCTCTAGTTGTGTTCAAACCATATGGGAATGCGGTGCGAAGGAAGGCTATGGATCTGCATAATCTAATAAAGTTGTTAATTATGGGAGTCGTTTTTTCGTTTGTCTCTATAAAAAGTTGCTAAATTAAAATATCTATGATAAAGTCAAACGACGAAACTGCGTCACTCTCACAGCACACGTTTGACATGAAGCTGACAAACGTAAATTGTTTTGACTTTGTCTGAGCGTTTATGTCAAATCTGCGATTTGTCTTGTTTTGACTATTAAAATCTCAGATTTGACATACACGCTCAGACAAAGTTGGTTTGCCAAGGAGTGACGGAGCTTCGGCGTTTGAATATAACATCCATTAATAAACATATAATATCTTAGCTGCACTAGTACAACATGTTTTAAAGATAATATTATAACATATAACAAGGACGCGGTAAGTTGGGACCTGGCAAAAATTCCATTCCCCGCTCTCAGCCCCTGCACACCCCCGATGTCGCCAAGTTATGGCGACATCGGGGGAAGTGCGAGGCTAGTAGTCCTCGTCAATTTTCGTCATCAATCATGTACTCTTATGTCAAGTGACTTAAGAATAAAAAAAAATATTTAAAAAAATAGATTTTAAAACAAAGTATTGATTATTTACAAATTATTACACTACAAAATTGACTCAAAAATCATATTAATTAAATATTAAATTCATTAAGCTTTTATTTTTAAAACTGTCAAATAATCTTTCCGGCCACATTGTTACACGTTACCATGACAACATATTTTCAAATAATATCAAGACGTCTGTCAGGAAGCTAGTTACATTATATAACTCAAGCTATCAAAGGTATCAATTTACTGACCTTCAACGAAAGATCCTTAAGAAATAAAGCCTACATTTTCAATAGCACACACGCGCCTGCTCCAACAATCTCTCTCTGGGAGATAATAATAACGTACGTCAAAGATAAAAGAAAAGTTGTTTTTAAAAGAGCCTGAAAATGTTTAAGGAAAAGTTATAAACGGCCCCGTTTAAAAACTTAAGAATCACGCTTTTAAATATTTAAAAATTCCGGTACGAGGATTTGGATATTTTTATCCTCTCCGTTAGAATTCGAAACATGAAACATATTATTAAACATTGGGTACAAATACTATACTAAAAACCCTTTTGCATTATATTTATCTAGGTTGACAATAGATATATTTTCTATCTCGAGGCAAAAACCTTGCCTTTGTGTTTCACCTTACAAGTTATACTCATTTATTATTTTTTTATACTTTTTCTACCTGTAGCTGCGTCCGTAAATTTAGATCCCTTGGAAAATAGAAAACCCTTCTCTGGCATCCCATAGGAAATTTTTTTTCGGGATAAAAACTATCCTGTGTTAATACAAGTTACTCTCTGTGTGTGCCAAATTTCGTGAAAATCGGTTCAGCAGTTTTTACGTGAAGGAGTAACAAACAAACAAACCAACAAACATACAAAGAGATAGGACATGCACATCCGGGTAGGTCATGTTGTCCTGCCATCTCAATTACATTATATTTTAATGAAAGATAAAGAGAGAGAAAGAAATATACAGATAAAAATATTGTAATTATGATTTTGCTCGCAAGAAACAAAAGAGGCTATTTTCATATTATATGTTTTATCATAGGCGTAAAGATAAACATGACTCAGCATAATTCAAACGAATAACTCAGTTCATTACTTCGTTGTGTTAAATAAAACGAACAACATAAAATAGAAGCCTGATTAATGTTTCCTTCGCGAGAAGGTTTCCTTCTAAATGGTACATTAGTCTGTGCACAGCTGCGGTGTTACCAGCTATTACGAATAAAAAGACACATCAATTTAAAATTATTAGTTTTGATTATTGTTATTTTTTTTGTTACTTTTCATATTTATGACGTTTATTGTATAATAATTTTCCAATAATGTTCTTATACCCCTATTAATAAATATAGATTAACTTTATCAATGTATTAACCTAGTATTAATCTCTATTTCTCATCTCATATTTAAAAACATAAGCAGTATAAACAGCATGGAATTTGACAGAAGTTAATCTATATTTATTATTAAGGGGGTTATAGTTTTGACAGATTGACTGTGTATCTATGTTAAATTTTTTGGTATATAAAATCTAAATAACATAATAAGTAATATTTGACAATGTTAAAACGGTAATTAATTCGTGTATTACGTGAGTTTAAGTAGTGTGTGCGTGATGTAGTGTGAGTTTCTTTTTTAGGTAAATTAATATTAAATGTACTGCATGTTATATATAGGTACATAAAATATTAACCAGAACTCACTGCATATATTCTTTATATAATCTTCAACTATAACAAATATTATATTAGTCCCTCTATTCGTGCTTTTATTTAAAAAAAGAGAATGCATTTTTTTTTCTTCAAGAATTAATATAATATAACACCTCGTTACAATAATCAAATTGATCAAATCAAATTGGCTAGTTCAAATATTTGATGTTTTTAACTACTATGACGGTAATAAATCACTGCATAGTATAAACCGGTGTCGCTTTCCGCAGTCTGTGTGCCTATGTGCTTAGATCCTTAAAATTACGCACCAGGTATTAATAGTTTTTTTTAATAGATATAGTGTTTGAAGAGAAAAGTTTATATGTATAATAACTCCATTTTTGAAGCCCAAAATTCACGCGGGCGAAGCTGCGGGCGGAAGCTAGTTAAAACATATAAAATACAGCATTAATCTAGCTCTTTGTATGACGATTTCAAATAACACTCGAGTACTCAAATATCAAAGTTAAGGAATGAAAACCGCCCGGAGAATTGTTTATGCAAATGAAAACAAGAAGGGGTTTAATCACAGAGCCCTGCGGTACGTAATAATATCACTGTTCCCGATTACAATGATTGCATATTATGTTCCGGTTTCATGATAATTTGATCTTTTATGATTAGTCTTTGATGTCTGTGAAACCAATGTATCACTACATAATATAAATAAAGTCACTTTCCGCCGTCAGTGCGTCTATATGCTTTAAAACACGCGGGCATAGCAACGAGCGGAAGCTAGTTTAATAATACATTAGAATACATTATTAGGGTAGGGTTCATTTAATTATTTATTTTATTACGAACCCAAAATATATGTATTATTTTAGGTTAGAATGTAGTAACCGATTAGTAAAGATTCGGCTACAAGGCAGCAAGAAACTATGTCTTGTTAATGGTATGATTAATTGTCATCGAGATGGTTAAATAAATAAGGTTCGATAATTTGTTAAATGGTTTATAGTGATGTTAGTAAATATAAAAAAGTAATTTTTAATTTCAGTCACAGATATATGAATATTTCTATCTTTTATTTCAAATCCTATTAATACCAAATTAAAGAAATAATTTTATTTTTTCAACTACAACTTGTATTCATGTAAATGTATTTTATATTATTCTA
>LUGF01043840.1:347239-365838 GCA_001625245.1 Calycopis cecrops
GTCACTTTCTAAAAAACATACCTTTATATTATTTATGCATTTCATGTATATGAGCTTATTATAATATTCTAAGAAACATCTATTTGAAATGTATTTGTCCCTCTTGACGATGAATATTATGATAAAATTAACAACAAACAACATATTAGCATAAAGAACGGACTTATGTCGTGTCAAATACGCAAATTATGATTCTAATTCAGGAAACATTTTTTGTTATATTTAAGGGACGTTTTAACGGTTCTCTTTTTATTATATTATGTATAAGATGCGCCTATATTTCTGTTGATAAATTTAGTATATTCAAAAATTGAATATATCACTTTAAATAATGATACCATGAATTTAGTATTAGCGCCATCTAGATATTACAAAAAAACTAGTTAAATGAAAATAATATACGTAGTAAGATGCACTGAACCAGCGCGAGCGTTTCACTTTAGTTTTACGAATGAAATACAGATGGCGTAGGCTCTTTAAGTTGAAGATAGATGGAATTAATAATAAAATTAGCTATGCTGATTATCGTATAATTCGGGTATATTGTTGGCCTCTTATATGTTGTAATGCTTAACATAATTGCGTTATTCATACCTTATTCCTCTTCCCACATCCATGGGCCACCGGCTACTTACTCACCTCACGAAATAGAACAGCACAACCAATTACAATTTTAGTTATATAACATATTTTAGTTTATGTCTGGTTACTCCATACTTCAACTGAAAGACGTGGGTATTAAAATCAATGTTGGACGTGCATTATAGATTGTCGTAAATAAATTAAGACGTCTATTCATATGAAATGAGTGACAATGACGACCACTCGATCATTAGTTACGTGAAGTCCCTTCATTACGTTTTAGGACAGACTGTTCTTAATATTCCAAGCTCAATATAGTTTTTAAGGGCGAACGCACGCACGCTACTTTTCGCATCGGCGATTGACGATTTCGCGACTGTTTCGATGCTGTATCACGATTTAGCGACTCTCTGAGTTGAGTGGTGGTACCGGAATCGCGTAATTTAGAGACTGCTTCGATACTCGATACGAAAGAGTCGTTTTGTGACTAAATAGGCACGTTCAGCGTTGTTAAGTGTGCGCTGGGGAGCGTTTGGCCGCTGCATTCAGCTTCTAAAATGCTACTAAATCGTCGATCGCCGATGTTAAAGTAGCAAGGGTGCGGTGGCACTAAGGGGTAAGTGAGCAATCACCATAGATATTTTATACTTTGACGCATCATCTTAATTTTTTAATTTTCACGCGAGAGAGAGGGCTTCACTTTCCTAGACGAGAAGCTCTATTCAGCTGCCATACTTTAATGATACTTTATTTTATCGAAAAGAGTAGAACAAACTCCTCAGTTTTTTTGTAGTATAACCCCCTTATACTAAAAAAAACTGAGGAGTTTGGTCTACTCTTTTACGAGTAACGAAGGAAGTAAACGAGGCTTTTGGTGACTAATAGCGATTGTAGGCTATTCCGATGCAATACAGCATGGCACTACCTCTTAATAATTAGAATTCTTAATCAGTTGACATTTATATAGCAGGTGGTCCACGGAGGTGGGACGAGGAAGAAGGGCAACACACCTTTTTAAGTCTAAGGGCGTCACTAGTTATGAAAATGGCTCCGAATGCTCGTTTGCCATCTTATACTACAAAAAAGCACTATCTTTTGCTAATTAGAATTAGTAATCAGTTGTAAGTTAGCCAACCCTGATCGCCGTTGCTTATAACGTAACATATCAGTGGAACTCCAAGATTTCTTCTTACGGTTTTGTGTTTAAAAATAACATAAGTGAATTAATTATTCAGCTAAAGAAAATGTGACAGATAAAAATAAAACATACCAAAATCCTTACGCGGGTAATATTTTACCATCACCTCTAAGTTGAGCGCCATCTGTTCGTTCTAGCTTAAACTAGCAACATTTTGGTTAGCATCTAAGTCCTCTGAGTTCTCTATACCCTTATGTTTTAGTGACTAGATGTCGCTATTCGTATCCAAGTTATAATCGTTACATTAAAAACTTACAGATGGCGTTGAAATACATTTTCTTTGTAATTAGTTTGTTCTTTGATATTTAAATAAGCTTGGTAAATTTCATCGTTTAGAAAGTTATACCACTACTTTACTTCCTAACTTGCTACATCTTATGAAAACATGTAAAATATAGAGCTGCACTTAAAATTTGAGCATAACAAAATAGTAAAGTGGCAGTTTAAGCGACTATATTATGCCGCGTGTAATTTAAAATATAAAGTAACCTAAAATATATAAATAATATTGTATTTATTAAAATTGTATAAATAGTTTTGTTTCCTTGGAATTGTTAGTAAAAGAATTTAGGTTCTGGCACCAGTCATGGGTGGGATCCGGTAGGTGTGTGAATATGTAGATGAACCGAACACCAATTTCAGCCCTGCGGGCGACAATAGCCGCCTACTCGGGTGCCCCAGCCACACGCGTTGGCCACCGGGCTCCTTAGCGACTGGACAGCCTCTCATTGTTTGATTAGCGTGTCTGGCAATGGTGTATAATAACGCCAGTGTAACAAAACATTGGTGAGAAGTAAAAATAATCATCAAAATAAGTTTTTTTTTATTTTCTTTATGTTCTTATCATCTATATGACCTGTATATTTTGTTGTACACAGAAGTAATCTATTACGCCAAATTTCACAGAATATATCGCCTTATATTTTTTTTTTTTTAGTTTTGTGAGTGCTTCCGCATTCAAAAGTTACTTCATGAGGTGTCAGATGTCTTGACACACGCTTACATTTTTCAATTATTATTTTCGTCTCTGCGAAAATGACACCATCAAGTATATTTATTAAAATATAAACGTTACCTTAGTTTGTGGGTAGACTATAATTTCGAAAAGTTTGCACTTGCTAAACACAAGTTTTGATATAATCTATACATTTAACAAAACAGTAAAATCCGTGTGTCTGTAAATTTAACATATTTAAGAAAAACTAACTGGGGGCGTATTAGCACATTTTTCATTGTTTTTTATTTTTTTTGTCTGCCTGTTTGTCTGACCGGGAAAATCTTCGAAAGTACTGGACGGATTCGAATGAAACTTTTTGTGGTGTACCTATAGATACTAAGCCTGGTCAACATCAAAAACACTTTTTACTGCGATAAAATCCGTAGGAGACGGATAATCGGGATTTTGGCACACTGCAAGCAAACAATAACAAACCACTTTGATTATAATATTACTACGCTACGCGAATGAAGTCGCAGGCACCAGCTAGTATACAATATATTTACGCACAATATTATTTTACAATTCACTCCATGCATTGTTTTTAGCCAATCAAATAAATGTTCATAATAAAAAAAAATTCTCAGGGTTTGTCGCAGCTAATAAAATAAAAGCAATAATAAAAGAGGTTGTTGTAATGGTTATACATGTATTAATTGTAAATGTAAATTTACCATATTGTTGTAAAGCATATCAATCATATGAGATATTCTTCACAAAATATCAAAAATATCTCTTACAATGTACACTAAATGTCGTACATAAAGTCGATCATAAATTTCGTCGTAAAAAAACAAGACAACATCGAGACATTGAGAAATCAATTTTGATGTCGGATAAGCCGATCGCATGCAAAATACCGTGACCTTCAGTTGTATGTTTTTATTGCAAGGGGAAGAGAAAATATAGAAGAACTGTTCATTCATGTGCCGTACCATTATCATAACTTAGGTATATTTATTATATTACATTAATCAAAATGTAAGGTTAGCAAAAACTAACTCTTCTTCATTGGAGATCCCATTAAGTATTAAATTTAGTTACCATTATATTAATTAATTTACCCAATTAAATAATTTATTATAATATATTTATGTTAAATTTGTATTTGGTTGGTGGTATAGTTAAAAATAGGCATAATCGTACCTCAGGCCTACACAATGTGAGTTAGTTTCCTATTTCCTTTAATAGCAACAAAATAGATTCCGACAAGGAAATACTATTGAGTGAGGTATTCGACGCGGAAATGAGGATACTGAATGGAAAACATCATATATTTTCCATTAAAACGGTGAAGACATTCAGATCTATGTTGTAATATATTTGTTTGGCCGCTATTGAAATATTCCTCTCTGTGTAATTGGGTAAAATTTACTTAATAAATAGAGATATAAAAAATACTGTGACATTAGTATGGGGTTTACAAAATAATATTCATGAACAACATTTTCATTTAGGCATTGTATTTAAGACTTACATTAGAGGAAAAAGCACGGCTGATAAACGTATAATATTTTAATCAATACCCTAAGATACATTACGGTAGTATACCTATCATCTTTTTGATAAGAACCCAAGGAATAGAGTGAGTGCAATAGCAATCAAACAAAATTATCTAAGCTTGGGGTTATAAGAAGAGAGATTATGGCCGAATTAGGTTAAGGACGGAGACGGATAAAATAAATGGGTGAAAGAGATGTACGGCGAAGGAATGTGGACGTCTTGGAGCGAACGACACCGAAATGTATAGTACTTCGTTTTGTTTTCCTCCCTTGATTCCATAGTTCCTTATAACCAGTCAAAAGATATTTATCAAAGAAAATTTGAAGGGAGGAGATAAGAGTTATTTTATAGTCAAAGTTCTTTAACGCATTTCAGAAGTTATTTAACAACCATGTATTTAAGTATTTTGTTTAGTTAGTATCGTGATAATATTTTTAAACATTTTTTGGAAATAAACATTATTATTATTATTATAACCATGGTCCCAGACAGAATATACTGACTGCTATGACAGAATATTATGTCCATTAGAACATACTAGTCGTAAATTATCAAAAGTACTTACTCGAAGGTATTAATATTATTTACTTGTCCCAATCTAGTAGCTTTGATGTCTTACGCTTGGTAATTTAATTATGTTTATTCCTGGGCCCCAAGCAGCCATCTTTTATATTTACATTTAGATTTTTTGATAATTTTATAGCCTTACAGAGCAACGAATTAATATTATTAAGAAGAAAAGAAAGAAAGAAATAATGTATTTATTCGCACAATCACACAACAATTTACATAATATTTTAAATGGTTGCGAATCGGTCTCAAGCTCGGCATTTGCTGGCATAACTGTCAAATGTCCAATTATTAAAAAAAATATGTTCATTTTTAATTTAAAAGTCATTGAATCCCAGAAATTAATTAACACATTTTGAAGGGCAGTATACCACAATAATGGTAGAGGAATTTTTAAAATATTCGCGTAGCTACAAGTGACGCACTCAACAAAACCTCTCACCGCAAAAATAAACAAAAACAAAAGACATATACAAGTCGCCGTACTTTTACGCAAGTAACGCTCGTTACATAAAATGAGGTTTCGTTTTATAGATAAAGTTAAATAGGGTTCGGTCTCTTTAATTGTTTAATTTAAAAGTATTCTCCGTAGATACGTTTATTTTGTTAGTGAAATAGACTGTCTTGTTAGTTTAGTGACAAGCTTCCGCTGCATATGATAATATTAATTCTCGGGCTCAAACTCAGCCTTGGAGAATATATTTTAAATAATGAGTGCACTTTGATCTACACTTTTTAGGGTTCCGTATCTCAAAGAGAAAAAACGGAACCTTCATAGGATCGCTTTGTTGTCCGTCTGTCTGTACGTCTGTCAAGACCTTTTTCTCTAAAACGCGTGAAGGGATTAAGCTGAAATTTTGTTAATTACGGAAGTCAGCTATGTCTTGATGCCTTGAAAAAATCACACTTCTAAGTTAACGCAATAAAAAGTTATAGCCAATTATGCAAATTTTGTATGAAAACGTACTTTGTCAAAAACCAAAAAATTATCGGGTACTTCCCGTTGACCTGGAGTTGTGAAATTTGGCAAAAAGTTACACCTCATAGCACATATATAGGAATAAATCTGAAAACTAATAAATTATATTATGTAGATCATTAGAAAAATCATTATCAACTTATAACTGTAATTCGTTGCCTACTAAATGTGCGTGAGCTACCCCTTTGCGTATGTATATTATGCGTTTGTCATTTTAAACGGCAGGCGTAAAGTTACAATAATTAAAAACCATGCATTACGTTTGGATAACGGAACCCTCGGTGTGCGAGTCGGACTCGCACTTGGCCGGTTTTTTTTACAATAATATGGCCTTTACTACCTTGTCAATATTTTTTAGCGTAAGATATTATATTTTATTTGATTGCCTGTGAGGTATACCTATTGGTATACAAGTTATAAGGTAAGTAAGCCTAGCCTAGCCTAGCCTAATACCTATTGGTATAAGGTAAGTAAGCCGTACATTTATCATATTATTATCATTATGAAATAGACACAAATATTCGAGATCTCATCATTTTTGTCAATCCCTTAGCAAGTTACTCTTTTGGGTTCCTTAGCCAAATGGCAAAAAATAGAACCCTTACAGATTCGTCATGTCTGTCCGCCCGTCAGTATGTCACAGGCATTTTTTTTCGAAACTATTGGGCCTTCGTAGTTGAAACTGTGTAGGTTGATGTATTCTGTGAACCGCTATTTTGAATAAAAAAAAATAAAAATAAAGCGCACTCCATACCTAGAACTGAATCAATTTTTTTATCCAACGTGTATGTGAGGGTCTATGGTCTTCAAAAATAACTTTAAGGTTACTAAAACAATTTTTCGTCAAAATCAATCGTTTGAAAGATAGACGCTTCCAAAGAAGAAATATATTACATTATGCTGTAGATCGTTTGAGTTTTTTGAGAATTTATTATTTCTCAAAAAACAAATATTTTCAAAAAACGCAAATACAACTATACCTTTCTTTGGTACGCAACCCTAGGTGTGCGAGTCTGACTCGCACTTGGCAGGTTTTTTAATTTTCAAATGTTTTGATTTATATTGATTAAATAAATAAAATTATAAAGATATCTTTAATTATTACATTATTTAAATTATCATTTGATAATTATAACTACGTGTTGTTTTATTATAAAACTATTTTATCTACACTAATGTTGTAACATTCTACTTATGTTTCCAATACTTGACTTGATAATAACTACTGTTATAGCTCAGACAACAAAAAACTCAATTTAAGCAATTTGACATGATGTTATAACATCCAAATCGATATCGTAAAATCTCATTATAACACTGTGCTGGTGGGAGAGCCTTTTGTCAAAATCCTTAACAGCGCGCGCTCGCTCCTGATTGGCCCTGCGCGCGCTGCAGCTGCGCTCTCATTGGTTAGATTTTAATGGCGGAAGTTCACTGTGACAATACACGTACGCATAAATTTAATGTTTCGCAATGTTTGATTAATTGATTAATTGCATTAGTGAAGATAACGTAGTGTATGCAACTGCATATAACACGGGTATTAAAACACTCGTTACTATTTTGAACTCGCAGCGCTTGTTTCAAAAACTCACACTCGAGTTTTAATACCCTTCATTATACAACAGTTGCATAAACTACTAAAACATACCTGTTATTTTTATGCTTGCATGTGTAACAGCTTGTTAAACTATTATAGATACTCGCAGTTACTTACCTGAAACAAAATAAATTTATTGGTTATTACAATTTCAAAACAATTATAGAAGCCTATTAAGGTCTTGTGTGAGTCGCATAATCTTTTTAGCGATAAATTTAAAGCGAAAAAAATGTATAAAATTAAATTCAAAATTATATAGTCATTTGAGACCAACGAGCAATTGGACCACCTGATAGTAAGATAATGCTCTAGATTTCCGCTTCAATATAAGTTGTTATGCAGATGCATTACTCTGTTTTAAAAGAAGTAAAGAAGTTTATATACCAAGTCATCATAATTAAAATAATATTTTTATTCACCAAAAGCCCCCAGAAAAAAACTATTTACCCGCTTATGACAAAAAAACCTGTAAAGTAATAACTGGCTAAGACAATGTCTTGTTCTCTTGTACTCAAAAATAATGTCTACACTATTCTATACATTTATCTTCATATATCTTTCTATCTTTTATCAATCTATACTATTTGGTTACCTAGAAATATTATATAAGGAATAGTTTCATGAAAATACTGATCTACGAAGCTCACCATTGTAATAACAATAAACTTTTACTATAGTAAAAAAAGATCTTATTAAATTGCGCACCAGTGCTCACACGTCCTCAAGGGACACACAACACGGACGCAAATACATACATCATACAATTTCTCAGCGTCGAGCTCCTTGGAGGCATTTTTGAGAGAAGGCCGAATAGTTATTTCAAAGGGCTATAAATAATGGCGCATTAGACACACACTCAATTTCATTTCGTATTTCCTCATTCGTAATTTCCTTTCAGCTGAAGCTGCCATTAAATGTTAACCTATAGCCATTATCATCACATAACGCTACACATCAGTATACTCACTATAAGTCTGCCAATCCTTGCCGAAATCTGATTGTTGTGATCCCTAATACATGGGCACAAGTTTGGAACACTCACCACTGTGATGATGTTCGAAACCGAAGAGTTACGCCCTTTGGCACCGAAAACTTTGGTAAAGCAAACGGAATGCTGCATATAATATGTTACTGTGAGGCGGTATAAATTGATCCAGAGGTACCTCCATGATGATAAGCTCAACTTCAGCAATGAAGCATCACACTTACTCTTAAAAACAAAAGCAGCAGATGATACAAAGTAATTTCGCTAACGATGTTTTTGTGGCATTGGCAATAATTGTTAGACCATCTGTCAATTGTTACTTACATTTATCTAAACGTGTTATTCACGTAGATAGCTAGCTCTGCTCAGAAAAGATAAAAGCAATAATAGATAAATATATATATTTATATCTTTCTTTTATCTTGTCCTAAAAGGCAATGTTATGTTATTCCATCGCGTCTTAATCGGGCTTCTAAGGAAGTTTGACTTCTTATCGCGATATTGGGTATTGACTTCCTACATATCATCATCACAAGCCTTCATTAGTCCACTTCTATACTTTGGCCTCCTCTAATAAACGACGCGACTTTTCTACTACTAACAATTATCTCAGATCGCCTATAACACGGAGATTGTTTAAATCTGTAAGCACAGTCCACCCGTGACTATGGTCAGACGTCCGTCACTCGCTCAAGGTCACGCGTTTTATACATACGGCTTCGGCTATCTTCGAAGATATCTGCGACACAGCCCGCACAGGGCCGTCGCACGCTCGCGCGTTCACATATAATTGTGCACTGTACGATTCCCGCGTTTAGTATAAAATGCCGAAACCAAGTAACAAATGTGAAGTGCATGGGTATAAAAGTAAAAAAAAAAACAATGAAAATCGTACCGCGTTTAGATGCACGGATTATAATATATTTTGTGTATTTGATGTGTTAGGTACCTATTTATTATTATACGTAATATATTTCCAAATACTTACTTTTTCAAATACTTATTCAAGTTTCTACCTGTTTATTAATATCGAGTAAAGAATGCTTAAAAATTGCTTTTGTTGTACGGGAGCCCATGTTTGATATTTACTTAATTTTTATTTAATTATTATTTATTCTGTGAAAATTTCAGCGTCCTAACTATCACGGTTTATGAGATACAGTCTAGTGATAGACATACAGCGAAGGCTTAGTAATAGGGTCCCATTTTTACTTTTTAGGTACGGAAACCTTAAACATACATGTATTGTATACTTAAACATTTTGTAGGTACTCCGTACTTAGGTAGGTACTTTTTTTTCTAGTACCTACTTTTTTCTAGTACCTTTTTTTCTAGTACCTACTATAAAAAAGCAACCCGTTGCTTTTTTATAGTAGGTACCTATAGGGGACAAACGATCAGCCGGAGCCAAGAAAAAGTACATTAAAATTTAAACTTTTTTATTATCTATTATTTATCCGTTTTTATTTGTGCTATGGATTATTCCATCTAAAAACATCTTTATATTCATACTGAATAATGTGTATACATCTATTAAACTAATTCACGAATAATAATTATTAATATTTCACTAATGTTTTATTACTAAAATCATGTTAATAACAACCCTTGAGCATTTGTTCTATGACGCGTTTCCAGGCCAAGCCATAATCTGCATCTCTATGGATATAGCGAGATTTTGTAGGTAATTATCGCGGTAGGTATTGACACTTTTGTATGGGAGTGAAGCATCTGTTAAGTTTATTAATCTGTGCTATGGTTGCGTAAAGCCCCTGAAACGTCGGACTTTATTGAATAAACCGCGATAAAATCCACCGAAGTTGTTATATTGGCAGCAAATAGTCTGGTAAGAGGTAGTGCCACACTGCATACTTGCATGCAGTTGAATTGGGCCGGCACGACCGGAGAGGTACCTCTCGCTTACACGAGACTGGCGTAAAGTGACAGCTGTGTTGTCGTGTTTCGTGCGGTGTGTAAGTAGCCGGTGGCCCATGGAGGTGGGAGGAGAAAGGAGGGCAGCGCATCTGTATAGCCTCTATGCGGATGTTTGTGGGCGTCGGTAGTCATGAAAATGGCTCCGGCTGCTCGTTTGCCCTCCTAAATGATAAAAAAAATGAATATTTTTTGTTATTGAACTATACTTTCGCGTTTCTTGTGATTTGCGAGTTTCTAATGGTCCATTCGGTTGGAAGAAGAAAAGGGTGGCAACACATATGCGTAACAATTATTTCGATTTGTAGAATCATGAAAATGTTCTGACTGCATTATTGTATTAGAAAGAAAGAAAGAAAGAAAACATTCATTTGAACACAGCACAAAGGACACAATAATTAGCAGACGGAACAATAAAAGTGAATGAAATAATAAAAAGACGTATAGTGTGCCTATTGGCTGCGCCAAATAGGATAAGGTTCGGCATAAGCTAGGTAGTCACGCAATGCATGGTACCTAACACCGGTTTTCACCTCACCCTTATATTAGATTATAGGGGATACCTACTGTGAATTAATAAATAATTAAAGGATTAATATGGATAAATTTCAAAAGTTGATACTTGACTGTAAATTATCACATTTTAAGGATATTTAAAAATATAATTAAGTTTTTATTTTTTAGAGCAAACGAGCAATCGGCGACATTTTCATGACAACCAACGCTCATAGACATCCGCATAGAGATTATAAAGATGCATTGTCCTCCTTCCTCCTCATAGCTGCAAAGGCCTCCGGAAGACAGACTGACCGTACGAAACGCGACAGCACAGCTGTCACTAAACGCCGGTTTCGTGTAATTGAAATGTACCTCCCCGATCGTGCCGGCCTAAATCGGCTACATGCATGCATGCAGCTTGGCCTACGTTTAAGTCTCGGTTACATAAGAAACGCGTTAGCAGTTTAAGCTATTGAGCTTGTGAACAAGACTAAATACCATAACGAGACCTAGATAATTACTCACAGTTCAAATGAACCAGCATTAATCGAAGATAGAAATTACCAGATAATACTCGTTCTCTTCTAGAGCGAGAGAAAGTTTGATCGACTGCAGCAGTTAACTTGAGCTTTAGCAAGATAATCAGTATTACAATATATGCAATTTCTAGATATATTGGCTATCTATAGTGTGGTATAATTTTTATAGATAACTCCACATCTCGCCCGCTAATCTAAGTTTACCATCTTTTATAAAATGCTAAGTTCATTCCTGTCCATGCTACGGAACTCTCAGTGTGCGAATCAGACTCGTATAATAATATAATAATAAGGCTCGAAATAAATAAGCTGGTTACGAGCTTATTTATTTTTGATCTTCAAGCAGAAGCTTTTAACTTTTAACTAATCAAGAGCAAATAATCTGCACTTAAGGCCGTAGAAAGCATTTCAAGCACCACAATTTAAGCCCGGCAAATTTTAGATCAATCTAATCTTGAACGATGCATTAGCCAAACTTCAAGCAATACCATTACTGCATTATAGAAAAATGTCTGTTACGGTAGAAAAAGTGCCTCATTGTCATATACGATTTGCCAATTTCAGCTATTCTGGTGTGTGTTGTATGTGTGTGTGTGTGTTCGGAAGAAAGTGGCACAGAGATATTACGCATAGTAACGATCACTTACTATCTATACAAAAAAATAAAAGAGCTCCTTATTAAACTTTTTATATGTATTATTAGCTGCGCTCTGAGGTTTTACCCGCGTAACTTGCGATCCAGGGGAAATATCGAGATGTAAAATAAATGTTGGATTCTTAGATTTACACAATATGTACACAAAGGTTCATAAGTATCAGTCCAGGCGTTTTGGAGGAGTATGGTAATTAGCATTGTGACACGAGAATTTTATTCATATTTATTTAAAGTTATATAACGGTTAAACACCAATTACATTACATAACTTGTTTAAAAAAAACATGTAGGGAATATGCATACAAACAAGCAAGCGGAGACATTTTGCTACAGCTAGCTGCGCGAAAAGACGGGGTCTGTCCCCCTTATCTCCCTAAACCCGAAGACAGAAAAGTCAACACTTGTCCACACTAGTAACAAATATTCATTCGTTTTACTAGTTCAACTAAGTAAACTAAGAAGTATTTGATCTAAGAGAATTAACATTTATTTAAGAAGTGAATTAAAAGAACAAATATTGGTTCTTCTAAGATCAAATATTACTTCAGAGTTCCCTGTTTCGAAGTCAGAGTAATGTATATAATTTATATAAGATGGCAAATGGCGTCTAAAAGCGCTTCTGCTTAATGTTTCCAAAGAATTTATGTTATGGTCTGATAAAGCTTTCGAGGTAATTTAGAAAATGTATCTTATATCTTATATGAGAGATATATAATGATGTATAATATGTCGTGTGAAAATGTTGTTTACTTAGTTTTAAATTTCCTGTTAAAAAGTTTTGTCTTATGTACCGTATAAATTTTATAAGTATTATCGTGTTTTTGTGCTCAGCGAAGGGGGAATAGGCTAGTAACTTATGTGTTACATTTTCCAGTTATTGATCTGATTCAATAAATTAAGTAAAAAACATTGAATATTTTTCAAAAAATGTCCGCAACAAAAAAGAAAGTAAGGGAAAACTATCTATAATAGCTATCTTAAAACCAGCTTCGCATTTATCGAAAACATTATACAAATCATTTATAATTTTAGTTAACATAATATTTAAAACAGACATCAAATACCAATTGTGAATAACTTTTTAGACGTCTATTATAAGTAACACAATTTGCTTAACAAGAAAACCGCCAAAACAGGATGACTATAGTCATTGTGTTAAATAAGCACCTATTCAAGCGAAAAAGATATCTGTGAACGTTTATACAAAAGTGTTGCTTTTCAACACCTTTTAAAGTCACCATAAAAGCTAATGCTACAAGCTATTTGCAAGAATTTAATGGTTTATTGCAAGAGAATGTCATAGAGAAGATCTTTGTTGACATAATATTATATTTAGTACCAGCGATCAAGCTATGCTCAAAATCAAACTATGTAGCACATAATCGAGCTATGTTGTAACATAATGCTTTACGATTTCGAATAAAGTACTTTTATATTTATGGGATGTTTCAAGATATTTTACCGAAAATAACTATTTTTCTATTTATTATAAAGATATAAGTTATCAAAAGACTCCGACCATTTGCTTGGAGGCTAACTAGTAATCGGGGTCTTTTGACTACTAACAATGCCTATAGAAATCCGTATAATTGTATAATGTACACCTGTTGCCCTCTTTCGTTGAATGAGCCACCGGAGATGTGGAAACCGCACGATTTACGACAGTATGGCTGTCGCATTGCGCCGGCATCATGAAAGTGAGAAATCCCTTCCCAGTACATGCCGCACCGGCATAATTTGACTGCACTGTAGCATGCCACTACTTCTTACCGAGATATTTTATACACTATTAATTTGCATAGAAGGGCCAGGTAGTTGAAGCCTTTCAATGACTATTGAGTGAGATCTGCAATGTTGCTGTGCAGATTCTATTCACCCTCCTTCCGTCCTCTTGGCAAAGGCCTCAAAGCATCAAGCAAAAACATACTGCATGAAAGGCGCCGGCATAGCTTTCCTTTACTACACTCACGGCGGTCTCATGTAAGCGAGAGATCGTGTCGGCTCAAATTCAGTTCCAATGCAGTGTGATCTCTCTAACTTTACTCTTCAAATACTCAAGAAATCAAGGATTTTGGAGGAACAGCATCATCATATACATCGATCCACTTCAGGAGACAAGCCTCTTTGAAAAGAAAAACTTCACCACAAGCAAATTTGATCCACATCGCATGAGATCCAGGATCCGTGAAATGAATACAAGAGTTTCCCATTTAAATATAAAAGATGTAAGCAAATGAAATTAATATTCCCGAGCACATACTCTTGATGTGTGTACTCCCTTACTGCTTCGCATATTAAGCGCTCCTCAGATCTCAAGGCTTCCACGCATTCCTGGCAACCGTACTCTACGGAGATTTAATTAAATCTTCATTTTTTCCTGCTCAATAAAGATAAACAGATGCACTTAATTTACATTTTATTAAATACTTTTATCGTAATTCTAAGAGAAAGAAAAAACTATTGCCGTCATACACCACGCTGACTGATATCCTCCTATTGAATTTTCTCATCACGTAATTCCTCACATCCTTATTAAAAAACATGAGAAATTTCAGGTCTAGCTATATTGTAATATGCGGATGTAAATTAGTATTTTATGCAACTGTCGTATAATGAAGGGTATTAAAAATCGAGTGTGTGTTTATGAAACAAGCGAACGCGAGTTTCATAATAGTAAAACGAGTGTTTTAATACCCGTGTTATAATTAGTTGCATACACTACTTTATCTTCACTAATGCAATTAATCAATCCTTATTAAAAATGAATGAGAAATTTCGGGTCCCAGCTATATTGTAATACGCGGATGTATAATTATAATTTATTTATTCGTGTGTCGAGGCTAATAATAATCATTAATCCCTAAATTGTCTTTAATTTGATAAATAATAGTATTTGTGGCATCACACAAATACTTGTCTAATTTTGACATCGTCGTCAAAAGTCTGATAGCTTAGGAACAGTTGAAACTCATAGTTTTATATTACTTTGAAATATACTGTTAAATTTTCATTTAATATATTTATTAGCTTAATAATATAAAATAAATATTAGTGTAAGTACACAGGGTACTTTGTCACTATCATAACTATTAACAGCCAATAGATGTCTACGTCTAGGCTCCATTCGAACGAATGTTTGAAATTTTGAATAAACGCCTAGTCGAAGCGTGCATTGAAAATTTTAAATTATTGCTTTCATACACCTGATGTCCTCCTATTGAATTGTCTCAGCCCGTGATTTCTCATGATCTGTGTTCTAAAGAATGAGAAATTTCGAGTTCAGCAATAACGATATATGCGGATGTATAAAATCTTAATCATGCATGGTATCGTGCAATGTATCAATTACCCACATTCTCCTTTGATAAATTCGGTTTGGAATCACCCAAATACTTGTAACTTTGACGACTTAGAAACGGAGTATAAAAATAGGGAAAACTCATTACTTTGATTTTTTACGTTTTGTTTTTCAGTCTATTTTACAGTAGCATAATGGTATAAAATTAATATTAGTGTAAGAACATAGAGTTCTTAGTTATCAATTATCATCATAACCACCAACATCCATTTACTGCTAATATTCTTTAAATAGACGCCTAGTCGGCCTATTTCTTGTATTCGAATATGTTTTTTTTAGCATAGGGGGCAAACGAGTAGTTAGGGATACCTAATATTAAGTAATCTCCAACGCCTAACATAATATGTGTAACATAAATTTCTTTTCAAGTAATAGGAGTACCTTAATAGTCATGTCACATATGGAGATAAGCTTTCTCTCCTGGTTTATCAGATTTTCCTTCACGCACAAGAACAATCTTACCCAACATCGGGTAACCCGTCACCTCGTCTCCTTTGTTTTAGTAAGGAACTTCTTAGTGAGCTTGCCTCACTCAATTAAGGCATTAAGTGTTTGAGTTGGCGAATGTAACGTAGTTTAGAGTTACCTTATATGTATTGTTTACTTTATAATATCTTAAAAGCATTTTTATTCACGCTATTTACTTTCACTGCTACTACTACATGTCATAAAGTATTGAATTCTGAATATTAATTATTATTAGAACTTAGATGTATAAGAATGGTCTGAATTTATGGGCTACTAAGGAAAGAAAAAATAAAGCAATATATAGATGGACAAGAGATACAATAAAGAAGAATCATTAGAAAATAAGATACCGCAAAATTTTCTATCACAATTCTATGCATGTATGTAGCCAAATTGGCACGGCCCGATCCGGGATGTACCTTTCGCTTAGTAGCTCCAGGCGTAAAGTTTCGTGTGGTGTGAAAGTAGTCGGTGGCCCATGGAGGCGAAAGGTGGCAGGAAGGCAACTCCTCTGTATAAACTCTATTCGGATGTCTATGGGCTTAGGTAGTTATGAAAATGGCTCCGAGTTCTCGTTTGCCCTCTTATTCTATAAAAAATTACTACGAAATGTCTTCAAAAATAGTTTCATCATTTACTTAACACGTGTCCAATTTTTCCAAAAATAACCGGATACAATTTGAAATCGAAGCAGAACCCATCAGCAGAGCGTTAGACCCTTCGCTACAATCTCATTTATCACAATGACATTATTGTGCCCTCAAAAGGGCTCATAGGCTTTGCAAACTGAATATACATCTACCCCCATTGCGATATAAATCCCCGTGAAATACGATGGTTTATTCAATATTTGTATCTTTCGATTCCGTATATATTTCTCTCACTTGCTACAGATTTTCGGAAATGCCATTTTACCCGTCTACTAAATAAGATATGTCGATTGATGTATTGTAATTGTAACGGCCGGTACGACCGGCTCTTACTTGCTCACATCAAACCGGTGTGAATTGGTGGCTAGGCAGTCGCGTTTTGTGCGGCATGCTACTGTCCGGTGGTGTATTGAAAAGATGAGTATTACAGTCACTAAAAGCATTTCCTCGGACAAGGACTTATGCTGTGGAAGTGAAGAGAAATATAATACAGCTTCATTGCATTGGTATTAGTGCTCGTCGGACGACGAGACTAGTGTTGGAGTCAAAAGTGATATCGATCCCTCACTCCTCCGCAGTTGGGAGTGATGCATGTGTTACATATACAGGGTTATTTTTTGGTCACCGGTCAAATCTTCGGGTTTGGTTCAAAATCAATAATACATTCAATTTATGAAATAAAAAAGAATAAAAAAATAATTAGTTAAAATTACTTTGTCCCATGTTATAAACATATTTCTTGGTCACCGCGTGGCATATGTCTTGCGAGTGTCGCTCGGCTGGCGTCACTGACTTTGAAGTCGATACATTTCGCGTATGAACCAAAATCGCTGTATTTTTAAGGACCATTTCAAATCGATTTTTATGTAACCAAATATTACAATTAGACGTTAAAATTTAAAATACACCCTTGTAATGATGTTTACTTCCTTATTTTAAAATTTGGCCGGTGACCAAAAACTAACCCTGTACAATTGTGCATATGCCAAGGTGGTGACCAAGTTACTCTACCTATGGTGATATGCTTGTCACTAAGTCATGGTCGTAATGCCAAACATCCCTCTTTCCGTTGTCATCTGTACCTACCCATAGACAGTCTATGGCATGAGAACTCAGTATACAGTCTATGACTAAACATAGACAACATACTAAACAGCATGCTGATATGAAAATGTTTGTTATAGCTAATTTAAGTTATTTTTATCACAATTAGAGATATATAGGGTTCACTCCACCAACCAAGTGTGTATACTGTAGTAACACTCCCCCGTTATGCTATTGTTAAAATGTATAATTAAACATCAAATAACCAAAGTAGCGACATCAATGATGTATGTATGTAATAAATTATAACTATGGTCTTTGTCTCTGACAACAAACCATTTGTGCTTTACTTGAATGTGGAATAAAGTCAGTCGTCGACCTTTCATCGTCGAATGAGTAATAAGAACATCGTTTTATTGACTTAGGTGTCGATTGGACAATTTAAACTTGCTTATTTTCCTAATAGCTATATCAAAAAATGATGACTCGGACTCACACACTGAGGGTTTCGTGCCAAAAAGTAGTAAAAACCGTATCTCCGCAATACATGAAACCACATAAGTAAAGATTTGCGTGTCTTTTCTTAAGCTTCGTGATCTATGAGAGCTAATCAACATGAGTTGACAAACTTATATTATGTGCACACATTTTGTATGAAAAAAACTACACATAAGTTGGGAATGTTTTTGTCATTGACATAGTTGTAATTTTGCAGTTTTCGGATTTATTCTTATAAACATACTTTAAGTTCTTACTTAATTAATTGAACCAATTGTAACTTAAATAAATATCACCATAATTCTTTCACACGTTCCCAGAAAAAGGTCTTGACAGACGTACAAACTGACGGACAAAAAGTGATTCCATAAGGTTCCCGTTTGATTCTCTTTGAGACAGAGAACCCTAATGGTGATTTCATTTAATTCCTATATAATTATAATAATGATAATATTCACACGTTAATGATTTATTTAATATTTTTGTAGTATACGAGGCAAAAGAGCAATGTTACAATACTCATTACAAAGTGTTTGTGGTGAT
>LUGF01043840.1:366352-386223 GCA_001625245.1 Calycopis cecrops
AATGTCAAAGTAATTATAAGTAATAAAATTATCAAATAAAAAAATACAAATAATTTAAGATGTAAGTACAAGAATGTCAAAGTAATTATATTAATTAATATTAAATATATTAATTTTAATACTCATTACAAAGTGTTTGTGGTGATATACTCGCAGCGAATAATAAGATCAAGAAGAAAGAGTATAGAGTATAATAAAAGAAAGAGATGTTGAAATGAATAATTTTTCTTTTTATTTAAATTAAGGGGTAAAAAAACTTTGAAAGACCAGAAAATTTGCTTCGAATAAAAAAAGAAAGCGTTTAAAAACAGACAATTGCTTTTCAACGAACGTAATTTGATTAGGACCTGGCGGTAAATCTGTATCAAGGTAGCGTGAAACATTTTTTTGTATAATGAGGCAAAGGAGCAGTTGGAGTATTTATCATGACATCCACATAGACGTTATACAGTTGCGTTACTCTCCTCCATCCTCCCACCTCCATGGGCCACCGACTACTTACACTGCACGAAATACGACAGCACAACGGTCACTTTACGCCGGAATCGTGTAACCGAGAGGTACCTCACCGATCGTGCCGGCCCAACACATGGCATGCAGCGTGGCACTACCTCTTACAAAAAATATATACATAATGTTTATAATATAACAAAGTATAATAATATTAACATTTTTAACCTTCATTAAATGTGTGAGTGGCGATGAATTATACATCCGAGCATGGGATGGCCACTTGAATTAATGACTTGTTCTAAAAGCTCACTCACACATCCAGCTACAGGGCTACACGACATTTTCATTATTTCATGTAAACGAGCAGTTCAAGTGTTTTGGTAAGTGAACACTGACGCCCATAAATATCTGCATAATCTATTATTGTGCTTCATTATTGCTTCACTGTCTTCGACACCACAGCATAGTCTGATCTGATAGTGACCGCTACTCTCGGCTACATTGCAGCAAAACAGTCATTTTCATGGCTACCGACGCCCATAGGCATCTGCATAAAAATTATGCAGATGCGTTGCTCTACCCCAACTTGGGCCACCAGATACTTACTCGACGATACACATGTTACTTTACGCCGGTATCGTGTAAGCGAGAGGTACCTCCCCTAAAGATTCCGCTTGAGTTGATGAAACTGCCGGGGGTGTCTCACTTTAGCCTTCATTTTAAGATTGTCTTTTCTTATGTTTCGTGATCTATAAGAGCTAATCAACTTATATGTGTAGTACTTGAATGAGAAAACTTTTAAAGATTTTTTAACTTGAAGTTGACTTCATAACATGAACCAATGAATATAGGCTCTAATGATGGCAATTAAGAAGAAGTGTCGCGCTGCATGCATTCATGCATGTAGCCAAAATATTGCGGTGGCACGACCACACCTCTCGCTTACACGATACTAGCGAAAAGTGAGTGCTCTGCTGTCTCGTTTTGTATGAAAGAAGCCGGTGGCCCATGGAGGCGGGAAGAGTAAGGAGGGCAACGCATCGGTATAACCTCTATGCGTATGTCTATGTACTTCCTACTATATACTTCGGTAGTCAAGAAAATGACTCCGATTGTTTGTTTCCCCCTTATACTATAAAAAAATATTATTTTTAATCAATACAATAATTACATTAAATGAACGTAAATATAGCATACTATATGTAAAGAGAATTCACCACACCAGAGTTAAGTATAGATAAAACTTAATGATGACTAGGAAAAACACTTTTAAACTTGCAACATCTGGGGGAATATATAGCTTTTAGCTCGAGAATTCTGGTACCTTGTGGCTTTAAATTTATTGTAACTTTATGAAGAAAATGTACGACGAGAAAAGTTGCTTTAATTTTTTTATTATAAGCATGTAGCATAACTTTTTATGTTGCGCAAGATAGGTTCTATTATTGCTGAAGTGAACGAGCAGTCTTTCACTTTCTCTCTCTCTCTCTAGTCCACAAACATCCGGACAACTAATGAAAATCATAATCATTGACGTCAACTTTCAGAAATGATATTAGCTGATACACTGTACAATTTCCGGTGCATATTATAATATAGCTACTTAAGTTTTACATTTAATAGTTGTAATTATAACTAATTAACTTAAAATTACAACAAAACAACTAGTAATATCCCGCAATTATTTTGCCAACTGGCAATAAATATTATTTTATACAATCAGGCTAATGGTGTCTAAAAAGATCGACTTTGCAATCCATATTTATCCCGCAGTTTTTTTTTTTTATGGTATAAGGGTGGCAAACGAGCAGTCGGAGCCATTGTCATGATTACCTACGCCCATAGACATCCGCATAGAGGCTATACAGATGCGTTGTCTTCCTTTCTCATTCTCCCTCCATGGGCCACCGGCTGCTTACACACCGCACGAAATGCGACAGCACAGCCGGCCGGCTTAATTCGGCTACATGCATGCATGCAGCGTGACCGTTTGTAAAGTGAAACAGGAAGGCTTCGCTTGTTGTACATATTAATTCTATTATCTGTTACTAGCAGTGCCCCGCGGTTTCACCCGCGTTTAATTTCTAAGAAATCCATATAAACTTCAACACCCTATTTCACCCTCTTAGGGGTTGAATTTCTAAAAATCCTTTCTTAGCGGATGCCTACGTCGTAACATCTACCTGCATGCCAAATATCAGCTTGATCCGTCCAGTGGTTTGGGCTGTGCGTTGATAGCTGGCTATGTCACTTTTGAGTTTTATATATATAGATAATATGTCTTACCTTGAAGGACAACTTTTTATTGTCGACGCAGGAAGCCCGGGTGGCCTCTGAACCTAATATGTCGGTATCGACACCTATGTCAGGGGTTAGTCGGGACAGCAATACCGACTGAACCCCTGCTTGGGTACCTTCAGTCGCTATAATTTAACGGTCACGGATCTGCAGGCAATAGGATCCCTCCAGCGACAGGCTGGCCTCGGCAAAAGGCCAGAATTTTTCTCTTTGGGGACTGTCCGGCTGCCTCGGAACAATCCCTAAGTCAGTCTTTGCATTATGTAGCGCCTTGTTTGTCCCTGTTCGTCGTTCGCGAGGGGAACCTCGTCTGCGTCTGCCTCTGTCTCCTGCTCGTTGGCGTCCTTCGGAGATATGACGGACTCACAGAAGCAAGCTATTGCCTTATCATATCATAACATCGTTTCGTCAGAACCTTAAGGGTGACCTAGGCAAATATTTAAATAAAAACAAATACAATAATAAAATGAAAAAGTATCACAATCATAAAATAATAGGTTAGATATCTCACAATAACGTTCTTTCCTTTTTCCGATATATATAATTGGTCTCTGAAGATGGTTCTCATTAGATGGTGCTTATTCGAATCTTTCCTACGAATATCAGATAACGAAAAATTCCTTTTATAAAGCTTTTTCTGCTCAACTTATTTTTTATAGGAGATGATAGTAATTCGGCGCCCTCCGTATATGTTCGGCATATCTTATAATTGGTCTGTTATTTATCTTTTAGTAAGAGATAGTGCGATGCTGCATGCAAGTAGGGCTCACACGACCGGAAATGCAGCTCTCGCTTTCACGATACGGGATACAAAGTGACAGCTATGCTGTCGCCCTTCGTACAGTTTGTAAGTAGTCTGTGACCTATTTAAGATAGAGGAGGAAAGGGGGCAACGAATATGTGTAACCTTTATGCGGATGGAAATGGCGTCGGAAATTATGAAATTTTCCCTGCTCATTTGTCTCCTTAAACTATAAAAAAACTTAATCTTCGATATTCAAATTTTGTTAAGTACAATTTTAGGCTCTTATAAAATAATTTTAGTATTGTATACAAATAGGTCATTGTTTTCTATTAGTGCCTGTTAGCAATATTCCTCTGCTGTTTATTAATATATAGGGACAGAATCCAGAGGGAGAAATAAGCGTACTCAATCGATCATCGGGAAACTTTGTACACGTATTCCTAGACGTATTAAAAATTACAGAATACTTTTTATTAAAAATTAAAAATATTTTATTACAAGGATTTAAAAAAAAAATATGGCATGGCATAATATATAGGAATTCTATTGCAGTTCTGTTTAAACGTAATGTTTATTGATACTTATTGAAGGACTTCAACGTGAGCGAGGCCGAAAGGAAAAGCTCACTAGCTTTATTTTTGAGCATTGTATTATTTATTATTCATTTTAAATATTGACAGGGAGAAATTTGGTAATAGATGAACTGTCTCACAGATTTTTGTGAAACTCATTTTGGTAATAAAGTAAGATCCCAAAGAACTGCCTATGTTTCAACCATATTGGCAGATAGTTATAAAAAAAATCCTAAATAACTCATTCAGTAAAAGAAACGCGTGAGTGTTAATGATGATAATCCTATTGACATTTATGGCACTCAGTGCTGAGTATTCCCAATCGAGCACCATCCAATCATCCAATCCAATCCGTCCATTAATCATCGGCTGTTGTTTAAAACCAATCAAAATAAACGTAATGCATCAATCACAACTCGTTCAGATCTCATTATGAACGATTCGATTGATCCGTATTCAATCAGTTCGTTCACCGAGCGTTAATTTTGTATTTACAGGTTGGCTTATAACGAATTTGTAGCATGTTATGTTTACAGCTCAAGATATAATCGAGCAGTCGATTTATATTTTAACTAGCTTCCGCCGTGGATTTCGGACTTCAAAAATAATTCAAAATTTTAACTTATTATGTTATTCTGATATGAAAGCTATATTAATGTAAAGTTTCATGAAAATCCGTCTAGTAGTTTGGGAGATTAGCCCGAACAAACGGACAAACAGACAAACAAAAAAATTAAAAATCACAGAAAAGTGTTCTGTTACTATTTTAAAATCGCCCCTAATTAGTTTTTCGTAAATATATTCAATGTACAGACACTAAAATTTTACTGTTTTATTATGTGTATAGATGGTAAAACAACCGCCTAAGATATTTGAGTGTACTGTTTATCAGAGTCTCATATCACTTTAATAAAACCTCTTAGTCTAAGAACTTCTGTAGTGGATTTCATCCGCGCACGTCAATGTTATGTGGCCGAATTGTCATTCCGCTACATTACTCTACATTGTATATTAGAGATACCAACTGCAGAGCCATCTGGCGGGCTGATTTGTGAATCTAAACCATCCTTAGCGCCGCCCAAATGCACGCAAAAAAATCATTCAAATCGATGCAGCCGTTTAGGAGGAGTTCAGTGACATACACACGCACAGAAGACATATATGTATAAAGATTATTTTATTTACTTTATTATACTAATTAATGTCGTCCTAGCCGGCTTTCGGCTACGGCGGCCGTCTCTATAGACACGAGCCCTCTGCACAGGACATATTATAGTGCACAAGTGTGCGCGAAGAACCAAGTGCACTCTACTCTCTCTCTTCATAATATTTCGATGGGACGGCAGTCCGACACGACCAGAGAGAAATCGGGCGCAGAACCGGCGGCCTAACGTGCTCTCCGAAGCACGGGGGTGTTACACTTCAACTTTCTTACTCCGGACAGTTATTACAAATTGAAAAATCCCAATAACAATTTTTTGTCCCGACCCGGGATTCGAACCCGGGACCTCACGTCTGTGGTTGAACACGCTTACCACTAGACTACGAGGTAGTTTAATTAATTAAAGGTGTAATGAAGCCTATGGACCGTCACTATCGTATTATTATATATTGTCCCATTGATATTTTACGACAGACATTTGACGCGCATAGAGTTTATGCAGAAGAACAGTGTTGGCCTCTCACACGGCACGAAACGTACGACGGTATCGTGTAAGCGACAGGTACCTCGCCGGTCGTGCCGGCCCAATTCAGCTGCAAATCATGGCACTACCCCTTATTGTTATATCTAGCGTTAAAGGGACTTTTATTGCTCAGATCCTGGACATTTACTTGAAATTTACGACCGAATTTAGCCGTTTAAATAAACATTTAATCCCCAATTTCCTGCCGCTCGACTTTTACAATTTTTAATCGCATTCAAAACCGGAGCGGGTCCGTATTTGACAAGTGTAAAGATCCTTTTTCCCCGGAAACACCCCAAAGGGTATTCTCATTTGAATTTTGTCAAGTACTTTTAGTGCGATCGTTGAAAAGTCGTACAATTTTATTTCATTCCTCTGCAATACTTATTATTGAAGATAAAAAATATAAACACGGGAAGGTTTGTATAAATCTTTAAGTTTTTAAATATGATATAAGTAAAAGGAAGTGCCACGCTGCGTACATGCACCCTGTTATTGGGCCGGCACGACCGGGGAGGTGCGCTTACAAGATGCCGGAGTAAATTGATAGCTGTTCTGACATGTTGCGTGTGCCTGCGGAGAGGCGAGGCAAAAGGAGGGTAGCGCATCTGTGAAGCGTCAATGCGGATGCCTATAGATAGACATCGCGTAGTCATGAAAATGTCTCCGACTGCTCGTTTGCCGCCCTGCACTAAAAAAAATCACTTGTCACGGTGTTTATGGTAGAACTTTTTCGTAACGGCTCGACCGATTGTTATGAAATTTTCTGGGGGCACAGCTAGTCTTTGTCAGGGTAAGGTTAGGATGTATGTGATGTGTTTTACACGGAAATTAAAACATTTGACATTCTGCAAGGCGTTTGACACCACGTAAAATTACATGTTACTTTGACAACATATTTTGCAATTATGGTAAATATGTTGTTGGGACTCGTGACGGTCCTTTATAATAATCATAAACTATACATTTCATAATTTGAAGTTGTTGTGCATGAGTCCAAGAAGATTTTTGAGTTAGTACCTCAAATTTTCTACAAACGGCGGTACTTTATAAAAAAGACAATTTAAATATTTAAAAAAAATAAATAAACTTTAAACATTGAGAAGTAAAAATAACCTAAGTTCCTGAAAATATAAAAAGATGTCCATAGCAATTGTTATTATTATATTGTTGTTAGCCTGGTTTTATTGGTGGTAAGCAAGTACTTTGGACATTATTCTGAATCTATTATTGACATTTAAGAAGCTTATTTATCCCCCTCATAGATTTAATGGTCCTCCTGATATTTATAGATTTTCAATTTGAAAGCGCTTTTCACGGATTTGGATTTAAGTATTTTCCAATTAAAATGGTAACCGGATTCCGGAAAAATACGAAAGCTCCTGGAGTGTGGATGTGATAAAAGTTTTCAATTCTAGTGGTTGTTATTCAAGGGTGAATTTAATCAACGAAATGGACGTGGTCAGTATAAGCTCTGGGGTTTGTAAACGTGATTGCTGCATGGAAACCACGATGGACTGGAACGATGTGGGATGTAATTTTCCCTCTTATTACACCAGCGAAAATTAACAGCAACAACAGTCTTGCTATATTTTCTTATGGCAAATATAAAAATAGTTTTTCTTAAGGAAACTTTGATACAATAAATTATTAAATAGTTCTATTTTATCTCGTGTCATGGAACACAATACATTTGCCATTGTTTGACCAACATTTAGCTTCAAGTAATTCAATTGCTCGATTGGTCTATTCGTAGAAAAACACTATAGTAGTATATATTATGTAGTTAACTACATAATATTAATTTAGGTTTCTATACCAGATCTATCATTTTGTAATTTTCTTTAGTAATAATAATATTAATATTTAGATAAATTTAAAACATAAGTAATAAACTAAGCTAAATAATTAAGAAGGTAAGTCTATATATCTATAATATTTTTTATCTTTACTATTTTTATAGTAAACAATGAATATTATTATTCTTATTGAAGACGATCCGATCCAAAAAGTTTATATTTGTTCATTCGTAATACCATGCCTATGTTACTTCCTGAGAACGGGGCTTTCTATTTGAGAAAAAAGGGATTAAATTACTTACCACACTACACATTCACTACAAACTAAAATATTTCCACTTTGTAATATTAGTATAGATATAGACAAGTGCAAAATATAAATCGAAACACACGTATAACGAACAACCTTCATTAGCACACGTAACCCAAACCCCACGCCTTACAGATTTAACTGCTCGCTACCGGGGACTCCTTTAATCGTCGAGTTTAGCGAATTAGACTAATTTGTGAAATCCACACCAGTCCCCAATTAACATACATGTGATACATTTATCATTACACTAGCTTTCCCCCGCAGCGTCGCTCGCTTTTAAGCTCTTTAATAATTAACATCAATGAATATTACATTCAAATAGAACTGCAATAGAATTCCTACTATGTACTATAATTTTTTTCACTCTTCTATTTTTTTAAAATATCGTCCTATGTCATTTTTAATACCTCTAGGAATATGTGTACAAAGTTTCATGGTGATCCATTCAGTAGTTTTGGCGTAAAAGCGTCACAAACAAACTCACATTCATATTTATAATATTAGTAGGATTGGTTTTTGTGAACAACCAGACTTATTAAAGATTTCGTAGAGTTTACTCAAATATTACAAATTGTAATAAAACTATTTCAACGGATTTGATCTTGGTCTATTTAAATATTTTACAAACCCGACGTTTCAGAGGCTTTACAGCAATCATGGTCACCCCGTGACCTTCTGGAAAGACGCGATTGTAAAATTCTTAAAAAAAAACCGCGATAAAATCCGCGTTTTATTAAAATACGAGACGTATTTCTTAAAAGGTATTGTTATTATTATACGTATTACTTAAAAAGTATGAAGGCGTATGTACTTTAGACGGAGTTGTTTGGTACCTTCTAAGTTTTTATGCTAAAATAACTTGTAAAAACACCCAATTCTCGCAGTTTTTCTACCTTAAAAAGTTGTGAGATACATGTTAATGTGTGTGATGTAATCCCTACTTAAGGAAAGGGCAAAGGAGGGTTAAATAATAACAGAACAGCAAAAGGCTGTCTTAAGTTATAATTACTTCAACATATTGGCCCATGGAGGTGGGAGGAGAAAGGAGGGCAGCGCATCTGTATAGCCTCTATAGTCTATGCGGATGTCTATGGGCGTCGGTGGTCACGAAAATGGCCCCGACTGCTCGTTTGCCATATCAATATTTAAAATCCCTTACGTTTTAAATAAATATATAGACTTGGCAATCACATTAAATAATCTGATATCTTTTAATCTGATTTCTGAAGTGCGTGTATATGTCGCTGAACTCCTCCTAAACGACCGGACGAATTTTGACGAAATTTTTTGTGTGAATTAAAGGAGATTTGAAAATGATTTAGATTCACAAATCAGCCCGGCAGATGGCGCTGCAGTAGCGCTTTGACAATTCGGCCACATTGTTACACGTTACCGTGACAACATATTTTCCAATAATGACAATACCACGTCTGTCGGGCAGCTAGTAATACTACTTGTGGGCGGGTGTACCTAAATATATGGTGTTTTTATGCATTAGCCAAGCCAATCAATTTATTTAAACTAAAAAATATTTTTAAAATTGATATGGTAATAACTTAAATTAATATTAACTTACCACTACACTTTAGTTCCTACTTAAAGGACGTTACCTTTAAGTAGGGACTAAATAAATGGAACTTTTCCTTTCCAGTACCTTATACTTCGAATACCAACATTGGATTTTCTTAAAGTCTCTGGGCTTGACCTTTTCTTATTTTTGTAGGTACTACTTTATGGAATAATAATACTACTCGTATTGGTGCTTCAGAGTATTTGTATGCAGGATTACAATTATTGGATAAACGTGACTTTAAAGTAATTATAAAATGTATTATTGTAGTTACTTTACAGGTTTTAACAAGATATATTTATTAAAGGTACAATAGCGAAAACACATATCTTTTGCTTTTTGGCCGGGTTACACCAGCCGTGGTCACGAACCGACTGACGTCTTAGTAGTTGCTGTGATGCGAGACTGATGCGAAACACTACTCCAATTGAAAATGAGAAATAGGCACATCTACCCTCGCTTTCTCCGATTCCTACTAAACGGTTGAAACACCGCGGCGTATTAAAACGCATAAAGTAACTACGAAAATGGGTATCATATTATACTAACTCACAGACATACGTTGACTTGTTTTTATCGGAAATTATACTGTCATGGTAACGTGACATTTCGGCTTTTGAAGGAATTATTCTGCTATATAATGTAATGTTATGTAGCCGAATAATTCCTCCAAGAGCCGAATTGTCAACCCGTCACTTTATACCCCACAATTGTGAAATTTTATAATCTACTAGCTGCGCCCCGCGGTTTTACCCGCGTAACTTTCGATCCCGTGGGAATATCGGGATGAAAAATAGATGTTAGCCGATTCTCAGACCTACTCAATATGCTCACAAAATTTCATGAGAATCGGTCAAGCCGTTTCGGAGGAGTATGGCAACGAAAACTGTGACACGAGAATTTTATATATTAGACGAGCTGCGCCCCGCGGTTTCACCCGCGTAACTTTCGATCTCGTGGGAATATCGGGATGAAAAATAGATGTTGGTCGATTCTCAGACCTGCTCAATATGCTCACAAAATTTAATGAGAATCTGTCAAGCCGTTTCGGAGGAGTATGGCAACGAAAACTGTGACACGAGAATTTTATATATTAGATTTTCAATGACTTAAGTAGTATTTTTCAACAGGTAGGTCCATATTTTGGCCCTGCCATAACTATGTTGTTGCGTTTCATGTGGTTTCTGTAATTTCGGTGGCCTATAGGAGAAGAGGAGGATAGAACAAATCATTATAACCTGTATGTGGAATTTGATGGGCATCAGTAGTTAACAAAAGGCTTAGACTCCTCGTTTTTTCCTGTAATATAAAAAATTTTTTTCTCTTCTACAAATAAACATAACATTAATATTGTTAACAAGAGTAGCGTAGTAGTTAATCGACTGTGCTGAAGTTCCTTAGCCGGAAAGCCTGCCACTTGCCAGTAATTTGAAAAATACCACAATTAGAACCAAGCCTAGTTTTATTTGGAGTCCTAATAAATTAAGTGCATTTAGTTCTGGAAATGCTTTTGGTAAATTGCTTTTAAACAGCTACACATTTATATCAACTAACCATAATTAGTTTAGGGATAATTAATATAATCAGCAATTTGTATTTACCTTCTAATCGTATCTATATTATAACAAGTTACAGTATGATATAAGTAATAAGCAATTAGAATAAATTTTATCATTAATGAAAGTAATTATTCGGTAACAAGATTGTAATTACAAGTCTATAATTACGAGAAACGAAAATATCAATGTTCAGCGACATAGATTAATTTAAAAAGCTAAAATTATAATTATATATAAGATATTGTATTTTCTTTTCAGTGGAGTTTTACCGATAGTCAAATACGTTTCACTATGAATATGTTGACGGTCCTTTCAAGGGTTACGTCTAAATACTAAATCGAGCATAATTGGAAGGGATCTTTAGTAGAATACAATTATAATATAGTAAAATATTATAATTGACAATTTTTTTATAGTACAAGACGGCAAACGAGTAGGTACCGGAGCCAATTTCATGACTACCGCCGCCCATAGACATCCGCATAACCGCAGATGCGTTGCCCTCCTTATTCTTTCCCCGACCATGGGCAAACTTATATTAAGTTGTCATGCTCATCCCGTTCGCGTTGGTACAAATTTTGACCACAAGTGATTTTCAGTCTCAGTACTGTATTTACTCACATTGCAAATTCTTACGATTACAGATCTTACTATCTCGATAAATCTCACCCAACATCCATACTGCTTCGTCAAAATATATTTTTGCCGTAATGTAACGGCCGTGGTCACGAGTATACTGGTCGTGGTCAGTCTACTCGTGACCACGACCGTTGCATTAGATCCGAAACGTCGAGAGTCGAGGTAAATAATTCGATTATAATAGTACGCATAAAAGTGCCCGTTTACAGTATAAATATATGAATAAAAATCGTTAAAGCTTAAAACAAAATATATTTTTTTCCATCGAAAATTACGACACTAAAGTTATTAAAAAGAAAGGTCGAGATGTTACGAGACCGGCCATGAAGATTATTTTTCACGGCCGATATTGCAATATCGAATTTGCCAATAATGATGATGATGAAAGTGGCACAGATTAAACCTGGCTCCAGACGGCCTGGCTGGCTCTTTACGAGCTCTTTTATTAGTGGTTAGGCGACTTAGGGGGGACAAGTTTATTACGAGAAAAGAACAGTTCATATAGTTTGAATGTTACAAGGAAAACCGCGGAAACTGGAATTACAATTTTCATTGTTTTCATAATGTTATTGTTGTCATAATATCCTACTAATTCTCTATGTGGATGTCTATGCGTGTCGGTAGTCATGAATTAGTTAGGCTGCGATTACTCGTTTGCCTCATTATCTATACTAATATTATAAAGAGGAAAGATTTGCTTGAGTGTGTGTTTGTATGTAATGAATATTCTCCGAAAGTGCTGGACCAATTTCGATTAGATATCTATGCATATAAGTCTTGTACGGTTTTAACACAAAAACTACTAGACGGATTTTGATGAAACTTTTTTGTTATATCGGTATTAGTCATGGCTATAATTAATCCATATATACACACAATGTATAAATCATTGTTCTTTGATGTCATTAGAAAGATAAGAATATGTTCTTAATTTGTGCATAAACAACTTCGTTCATAGTAGTGATACTTGGAAAGGAATTTAACAAAATATGTAGAAACAAAGAGGTGTGCGATTTCTTTGCTCTCAAGTGTATACTCGTATGATGCTGCAGACGGTACTATGTTGACTTGAAATACACTTTTGTAGGGCAAAATAACAGACTGACAATTCGGTCACATAACAAGGCAAGGAAAAGACAACGACTGTCATGTTAAATAGTATTAATATGCACTTGTATCACTTAGTAGACAGTAAATCAAAGGCAGTCCACACTATTTACATAGTTAATGTATTCAGACAACTTCGCCAAAGGTCAAAAGTGGGTTTCCGAACGCAACGTCATAAAATCGTGATTTTCAAATTGAATTTCACATTCGTACAGAGTACGGCGATTGTTGAAGTTTGACGCGCCGTCGGCAGTTAGTTCGCAACAGTTGTAAATAGTTAGTTGAAAGCCGCGCCGCTTCTATACGAGCTGTGGGATTAAAGGCTTGCGCATAAAGCGCCAGTTCACATTTAGTTTGTGAGATAAAATATACACATTAACAAACTCGCATAACGCACTGTTTAATATCTGTCAAATTTTATCTTCATCATTTATGGTGACTCGCATAATATATTATGCGCATGTTGCACTCCACTTAAGGCTCCCCCTTAAGGCCACCGAAAGCGTCAGTCGAAAGTTGACAGAAATTACTCACTTAATTTATCATTTATGTTTATCTTACTCATCTTAAATAAAATGCGCAAGAAACATCTGAAAATTATTCATAGATATATTGTTATTTAAAATTTTGCACTTTTTTTTCATTTTGCTCTAATTCATTTAGCTGTGGAAAGTCTGCCCTGCCCACCGATATAAAACTCGTTCAATATTTAATTAGCTTTAGAAATATAGTAAAGAATAATTATCTGCTATCTATCTGGCTGAAGTATATCTTCTCTATAAGTATATATAAAATTCTCGTGCTACAATGTTAGTTACCATTCTCCTCTAAAACGGCTTACTGGTGGTGAAGCCGCGGAGAGGAGCTAGTTATATATAGATCTGTAGACGAATATTTTCATATGTTTGTGTGTTGTATGTATATGTGTATACAATATGTATTTGTATGTATGTAGCACTTGACTGTATCATGTTACGATTTGACTCTACATCTCCTTGAACATTAATATTTTTCTTTACCAGTTGCCTGAAAGAAATTACTATTTGAGTAATTAGTCCGCCTTTGTGTACCTTAATGTAAGTAAATCTTTTAAATTGTGCTTGTGCACGATAAAGATTATTTATTTCATTCAATCATGAATTCATAATTAAATTTAGAACATACGTGCAATAAATTCTATACCTATAAAACATTATAAGTACCTACCCCTTACAAATGACGATCTTTATAAAAAAATATCAAAAACAACTCGTTAGATATTTTTCATTTGCTTAAAGTAACTCATCAAGTCGAGAGACTATGTAGAGCTCTCCACTTGAGGACCCTCAATTTGATGTCAGACTTGGCCTGAGTGATGTTTTATTTTGAACTTTAATTAAGATATTATTTTAATCAGACGCCGAGGCCACAATAAATCAACGAAAATTGTGTTCTATTGTACAAAAACTGGTGAGCGAAATAATAGACGCTGGATGATTAAGTGTCTACAATTTTTGATATATTACGTCTAGGAATAATTTATTATGGGCTAAAAGGTTATAATTTCCATTAAGCTGTGAAGTAATTGATGTATTTGCGAAACTTTTCTTTAACTTAATTTATATATTGGTTGGTATAAATTAAATTAAAAGTATTTACATGCAGTTCGTATTCATTACGTAATTAAATTGAGAACTGATACTAAGTTGTTAACTAGTAGCGCTAGGTTTATTAGTTGGGTACCGACTGCAGAATCGCTAGACGATACCCGAGGTATAAGCCAAACGTCCCTGACGCGGTATTTATATATGTGTGTGTCTCCTACAGGGGGACAAAAGAACATTTGAATGTTCTTTAGTCCCCCGATTCCTGTCGCTTGGTAACTACCAAAGCTAATTATTTCCCATTGGTAAAGGTTATGCTCATGCGATTCTCTCCTCGTGCCCAATTGGAATCGGAATAGAAGAATGGGATATTGAAAGTATGCTTGTGTTTTATTGAGTACTCGTGAATCTTGTTGGCAATAATAATCATGAATATTACAACACTATAGCAGAATATACACTGCCTAACATTTATTATGCTCACTTTTATGGACAATCAAAAGCAACTTTGAAAACACTTAAACATTAAATGTTTTCAAAGTTCTTGAGAGTCTTCATTTAAATATCATTTCAAGTTATTACCTCAACAGTAACTTAACTATAAAATGTAATGTTCGAGGTAGATTTTATGTAAATGAAACGATTTAATAAAAATGATAACCGTTTCCTATTGGTCAGTGATTGGATTTTATTTTTTTCACATTTATCTTATGTTTTGTTGTATTTTGGATTTACCTTTCTCGTTTCACGTTATAAAAATACTTGAAAAGATTACCATGCATATTTTTATAATAGTATTGTTTTTATAGTTCCTTTTATTAGGGTTCCGTATCTCAAAGAGAAAAAACGGAACCCTTGCAGGATCGCTTTGTTGTCCGTCCGTCTGTACGTCTGTGAAGACCTTTCTCTCCAAAACGCGTGAAAGGATTAAGCTGAAGGTCAAATACGGAGGTTAGTTACGTCTTGTTGCCTTGAAAAAATCACACTTCTAAGTTAAAGCAATAAAAAGTTATAGCCAATTATGCACAAATTTTGTATGAAAACGTACTTTGTCGAAAACCAAAAAATTATCGGGTACTTCCCGTTGACGTGAAGTTGTGAAATTTGGTAAGAAGTAAGAACTTATAGCACATATATAAGAATAAATCTGAAAACTAATAAATTATATGTAGATCATGGGAAAAATCATTATCAACTTATAACTGTAATTCGTTGCCTGTTAAATGTGTGTGAGCAACGGCTTATATACGTTTGTCAACTTAAACGGCAGGAGTAAAGTTACAATAATTGAAAACCATGCATTACGTTTGGATTACGGAACCCTCAGTGTGCGAGTCGGACACGCACTTGGCCGGTTTTTTTTTATACTGCATCATATTCATCTAGCCAATAAAGCCTATTAAAAAAATAGAATAAAGAGGCAAACGCGCATTCGGAGCTATTCTCGTGACTATCGACACATCCGCATAGAGGTTAACCAGGTGCATTACCATCCTTCCTTTTCCCTCCGCGGGACACCGGCTACTTACACACTGCATGAAACGCGATACGTCACTTTACGCCGGCTCATTTCCAAACAACAGAACGTGAAATTAAATTCGGCTACATTTTAAAAGGAATAAATCCAACGTGGTGCACACGGCCTATAATTTAGCCCGCGGAATGTTCGGGAAAATTTGTATCAATTCAGAAAAAAGAATCACTCATTTATATACTGTTGCGATATGTAAAAAAGGGCGACGGATAACCGCTGTGCAGTAATTCCCGAATGAATTTCGTATCTTTTTCAGTTACGTTGTTGGGATTACTTAGCCGGGTGTGTTTTTTTTACTTTTTACTACTACTTTTTTTTGTTTACATATATTTAATTTTTTTAATCACTTTATTTTATTATAAGCCATATTTTTGTATAATATAGGGCTCAAATAAAAAAAAGCAGGTCAGAGCCGTTCTTATGACTAACGACACCGATAGGCATCCGTATCCGCATAGAGTTTATGCAGATGGGTTGCCTTCCTTCCTTCTTCCACCTTCATGGACCACGGGCTACTTACTACTACTATACTGCGTGCACTACCTCATCCTAGTGACATCACTTGTATTGGGTAATTTTTCTATTGATTAGTTTCATGACAACAGGCTTATTTACCAACGGTCAGTTAACCAATCAGTAGGCCGCGTACAGCTTGTAATCTATATTAATAATATAAAGCTGAAAAGTTTGTTTTTTTTGTTAGTTTGTTTGAACCCGCTAATCTCTGGAACTATTAGTTCGATTTTAAAAACACTTCAGTATTATTTAGCTAATTTAAGGAGGCAGGCTATACACTACTTTTTGACCGAATGCGATAAAAAAACGGATTCACGTAAACTTCGTGTTACTTATAAACTTAACCATATAATGCTTAGTAGGTTTTAAAAAATAAGTAATAAAATAACAAAATGTTATTAAATTTTGACCATAATTTGTATTTCACAGATGATTGTAAATTAATTAAAATGTCTTCTCATTCTTCGTTTCTTCTCTTTCTATTTAACAAACAGAGTTATTGCTGCATTGCTCCTGAACCAGGTTCGCATCACCACTTAGACGCGGCGTCCGTCGATTTAGTCGCTTTTTAGAAGCTGAATGCAGCGACTAGACGCGGGGAGCGTACACTTCAAGACGCCAGACGCGGCGCTTAGTCGCTAAAGTATGTAAATCAAAATGTCAATTAGCATGTAAATCCAGTCGCGAGATCGTGATACTGTCGCACGACTCTACTGCGACCGATCGCAGAGAGTCGCTAAATCGTGATGAAGCATCGATGCAGTCGCAAAGTCGCCGGTCGCCGCGTCTAAAAGTATTTTAGTAAGAGGTAGTGCCACGCTGCATGCTTGCATGCAGCCGAATTGGGCCGGCACGACCGGGGAGGTACCTCTCGCTTACACGAGACCGGCGTGAAGTGACAGCTGTGCTGTCGCGTTTCGTGCGGTATGTAAGTAGCCGGTGGCCCATGGAGGTGGGAGGAGAACGGGGGGCAGCGCATCCGTATAGTCTATATGCTGATGTCTTTGGGAGTCGGTAGTCATGAAAATGGCTACAACTGCTCGTTTGCTCGTATACCATAAAAAAAAAAAAATATATTATGTGTGTTTTGACCCTAAGATGAATATTGTATTGAATTTATTTCTACCATTTGTTACTGCATGAGTCACTTGAGATTTCCTATCGCAAATTGTTTTAAGCAAACTCTCTGCAACAAGTTTGATATAAAACTAGTTATGTGTTTCCAAAGTAAATCCACTTGCAGCGTAAGCCTTTTCAATACAACCTTGGAAGTTATACAGTTCAATACGAAGATAATGCAATGTACATTTTAGTTCGACAACAAATAAACTCAGTTGCTCTTTACGAACTTCATATTGTAGCACGTGAATTGTTTATTACTAGCTTCCGCCCGCAGCTTCGCTCGCGTGGATTTCGGACGTTAAATAGTTATTAAACATAATATAAACCTTCCTCTTGAATCACTCTATCTAATGAAAATTTACCGCGTACAAAAGTACTATGGAACCAGCTGCCTTTCTCGGTATTTCCGATCCGATATGACTTAGGAATCTTCAAGAAAAGAGCATTCCTCTTTCTTAAAGGCCGGCAACGCGTCTTCATGACACCTAGTTTTGCGGATGTCTATAGGCGGCGCTAGTTGCTAAGCCTGCTCGTTTTCCCCCTATATCATAAAAAAAACTCCCATAAAAATCTGTTGCTTAATTTGGAAGATCTAAGCATACTTATGACGACGAAAAGCGACTTTGTTTTATACTATGTAGTAATAAGGAAACAAACGAACAACCAGAGCCCTTGAGTAACAACTGATACTGCCACATCTTATTAAGTGAACTTGAAGGATTATCATGGCCATCGGCGTACTCCGCAATAACACGATAACATTGCCATAAAAAGTGGTAAATTAAAGGTGATACGTATGTTAAGGATGTACCGTATCCGATTTGGCCGGAATGCAGTGTTCTTTTTGAAATAGGTATAGTAGGTATATGGGTGCAAACAAGTAGTCAGAGCAATTTTCTTGACCACTAACTCTAATAGATATCCGCACAAGTTTTCCTTCCATGCAACATCCGTCCGCCTTCTACTTGCCCTGGTACAACAAGTCGTTCCATGAAATGTATGCAGTTTCCATATAAAATATACGCCAGCATAATTAGATTCTTGTGTTCTAAAATTGTATTGAGTTAAATTGGAACGTTATTACACAACCTGAGCGGTATCCTATTCTAGTGTTCGAAATGAGATTCTAATTCGAACATAATGCTTATTTGTGCCAACGGTCTCGGTCGCGCGGACGTCGGCTTTTTGATGGACATCAATGTAATTGCTTTTCGCTTTCCAAATTCATGTCCGTACATAAATCGGTGAATGATCGACTAGTTTGTCAAACGGGTTTCACGAAATATTTGATTTTGTACGTTTTTGTTTGAAACGGTTGTCAAAAGTTCGATGAAGATTTTGATTGACAAGTTACAAGCAAGTTTAATTAATATTCGTGGCATTTGAGATGCAGATTAGCTCTTGGGATTATTAAATATACAAAATTCCAAACTTAAAAATTTAAAAAGTTAAAAAAAAAAGTAAAAAAAGTTAATAAAAAAGCAAACAGTCTATCAAAAAGACAACTGATTAAGTGAACATTTAAAACTATCAAGTAACAATGACAAGCATTTAGTAGCACACACCGCGTAGAGGCAACGTGGTACCGTAGCTTCATAAACCTGTCTTAAGTAGTATGTTTCTGACATGTTGTTGATGCGAAGTTTATGATTTTGGTTTTTTGTCAGTAGTGACTCAAAGATGATCCAAACCTCCTTCTTATTCTATGAAAAGACTTAAAATTAAAATGAATGTGCTACATACCCTAAAACAGAAATTTTTTAGACAATATCTGTAAAAAGTAAGTTAATTTTGGAAGGTTCTTTCGGGAACGATAAAACAAGTTCTGGGTGGCACGTTTGAAATTGAGTTGCGTACACACGATATAAGAAGTATGCGAGTAAATTACAAATTAGATTTTATTGTCTTTATAACATAGTTACTATGTGGTCACAGGCATGTGGTGAACTTTTGGAATTCCATATTTATAGTTCAATCCTAAATTAGTCAGGATTGATAATGCTTTTACAATATACTGATTAGCCGGCGCTTATAAAGGGTCTACTTTGATAAAAAAGAAAAGGTTATTTTGCATTAAACTACAACCTATCAAGCCAAAATATTACTATTCAACCAAATATTTGCGGGTCGGTATTTCAGAAGCAGAATATCTTTAGATTGTTTTGTTTGCCTCTTATCCTATAAAGAAATACGCGTAAATACGAATTCCGTTACCTAAAACCCTGTTTTGTCTCTTTGTTATCAAGAGGGATATAATTAAAAAATTGGTAGTTCCTTTTGGTTTCTAGAACAGTACTAACGATTTGTAAAAAGTAGATAAATATTATTATTTATTACACCCATATAATAAGTGCGGTCGTGAACATAATGCTGTGT
>LUGF01043840.1:424465-445858 GCA_001625245.1 Calycopis cecrops
CAACACAAGCGGACCTTAACTACTTTTAAAAATTTGTTTATTGAAAGTTTTTGAACGCTTTCTGAGATCTTACTCTAGAGGCGTCGAGATATGTAGGAAGACCGTACTTCAGAAGGCAGGACGACAAAGTAAAAGAAGATGGACAGAAACGTACTCAGATTGTACATGACAGAGATTTATATATGTCACCGTAAGATTGTAAAAACCGTAAGATTACAAAATAACTCGGAAGATTGTAAACTATCGGAAAATTGTGAACTGTACAAATCATTTACAATTTAACACATTATTTTTCGTTAGTTTATAATCTTCCCGGAGCAAACTGTAAAATTTACAGTTTACAATTTTCCGAGTTATTTTGTAATCTTACGGTTTTTACAATCTTACGGTGACATATATATTTTAGAGGAGGCGGAGGAGACGGATTAGTTTTTATTTTTTTCTACATAATTAAAATATATTTATAATCTGTACTTATAATAAAACTGTAGAAGATTTCATTCTGGCTGTCCCTTGTGCGGCTTTCACACAAAAATTACTGGCCGGATTTTGATGAAACTTTTTCGTTATATTATAGGTATTAGTCCTCGGTAAAATATATGGACTATAACTTATCAATATATATGATGCTGCAGTCGCTATCTTGACATGAAATACGCTTTTATAGGATCAGTAACGGGTTGACAAAATAGCAACATAACATTACACGTTACCATAACAACGTATTTTTCACTAATGACCAGACAATATCTGTTGGGTCTGTTAGTTACCAAATAAATCGTAAAAAAGCTTTACGATAATTAATCGCTTAAGTATAAATATTTAGATATTATGGCTTGTGTAGAAGCATAGATGTAAGGAATAAAAGGTATTTATTTTGTTTTACTGTTACATTCATTGATAAGTAATCATGCATTATCAAAATAGTTAAAAACAAGAGATACAATCATGATAAAAATGAAATGGCATGGGTGAAATGTAACAAAAGAGGGTAAACCAGCGACCCGATTCGCCGTAGATTATTGACACTTATCGTCGCTGGCATTGTGATTTAACATACTTCAAGTGTCATACTTTGTCCTTTTTACGTTTCGTTCGTTCTTATTTTTATTACATTTTTCGTTTTCAGACCCGTCACTATATAATATTGTATTCACGATCTAAGGATTTTCCTTATACACATCTCTCTTTTGTTATAGGTATAATATAGATATAAAGCTTATTGTAATGTTGTTTATAATATTTTATTCCAAGAAAGTAACGAATAGAGATTACGTCTGTATTCGTAAGGCTCCTACAGACGTGAAGATGTCTATGGGTGTTCTGTGTTGAATCGATAATGAGAAAATTTAAAGAATATGCGTAAGCGTCTTCTAGTACAGTCTCTGAGAGATCAGCTCACTTCACAAATACTACATCTCATCATTACACTCGTGCAGCACTACGAACGTCCAATTCAGGAAACTCGGTAACGCTTCAGATGGCATTTTTTTTATGATATAGGGGGCAAACGAGCAGGTGCTTAGTGACTACCTCCACCCATAGACATCCGCAAAACTAGGTGTCATGCAGACGCGTTGCCGGCCTTTAAGAAAGAGGAATGCTCTTTTCTTGAAGATCCCTAAGTCTCATCGGATCGGAAATACCAAGGAAGGCAGCTGGTTCCATAGTACTGTTGTGCGCGGTAAAAAATGGAGTACGCGCATGTGCCAACATCAAGCAATTATTGGCCTTTCTGAAGGAGCTAAAATGGAAATGAAGTGTAAGAAAAAGGCCTACTCACATACATAATAGGCGCGAACAGCGTCGAGTTGCGGTAACGGTCTGAGCACCAAGTAACGAAGTATATTAAACTAGTAGACTCATAGATCTTTTTTTTACTTTAGTACAAGGGGGCAAAAGAGCAGTCGGAGCCATTTTCACGACTATCGACGCCCATAAGCATCCGTATACAGGTTATACGGATTCGTTGGCCTCTTTCCTCCTCCCACCTCCATAGTCCCCCGTCTACTTACACACCGCACTAAACGTGACAGCACAACTGTCACTTGACTCCGCTATCATGTAAGCGAGAGGTCACCTCCCCGGCCGTGCTGGCCCAATTCAGCTACATGCACGCATGCCGTGCCACTACCTCTTCCTTCTACAATCTACTATGCCCCATTAAAAAGTAACGACGAAATGCCCACAAATCTTTCAGTAATGTAAGTCTATGGCTTCCGTTCACCACCACGTTGAACCACATCCGTGAAAGTCTAAAAACATTAAATATTGAGAAATCTTTAACATTTTTTAAAACCTCCAACATAATACTTAGTTTAAATACTTCTGCTTTATTACATTAATTTTCGGTGGCGGTTTGGAAAATATTCTGTTTATTTTAGGGGTTACGCGAACCGGGGATTAGGCCTCGTAATGCCCACGCAATGGTTAAGCCCTTTAACATTTATGAAGGATATTAAAGAATGTATACTAATACAATATTCAGGAGACTAACCGAACGGCCATTAGGTAATTTGCTTTTGGGTAAATATACTTAAACCGATGTTAATGGTTAAACTGAGTAATCAGTAAGTTTTTGAATATGTTTTACTCTGTTATCATTTTATTTTCAATCAAAAGTCACATACTCAAAAAGAGCCAGGGATACTCTATTGCTAAATACATGTAATTTATCCTTAAAAATGTTTGACATTTTCAAGTTTGGCAGTTCGGTGTTAGGTTTTATTTTCGTTACGATATTTTTGGATTCAGTCACCGGCGCGGCGGTAAAATCTAAGCTAGCTAGCTAAAAATATTATAATTACAATTTTAATAATATGCAATCAATCTAAAAGGTAATCTTTTAAGTATCTTTTTTGTATTTAAATATAAAATGAAATATCCTACCTTTAACGTCTACACCGTTAAAAAGGCATGACTGATTTTATGAGATCAAAGAGAATGAACATTTCCATGTAAATATCTGTTTCACAGCAGCTACGCGTGATCGACTGGTCATCTACATTTTATATCGGCCACGATTATAAGATCGTTTAGCACAAGTAAACATAAAAACCGATAAGATATATCTATCATTATCTACGTCATCAGTCGTCATTGACGACCAGGTTGGCGCAGTGGTAGCGGAGCATGTTGCGCCAGGGGTTGCGGGTTCCATTACCGCCTTGGTCATGGATGTTCATCTATGTATTATATGAATTTCTATAATAAAAATATTAAATATATACAATTTTTTAAGTTTATAAACTTATTAAATACTAGCTGCACCCCGCGGTCTAACCCGCGAAATTTTTGATCCAGTGGAGTACAGAAAATCATCCCATAGCATCCCATAGGAACATTTTTTCGGTATAAAAACTCGGTTCAGCAGTTTTTGCGTGAAGGAGTAACAAACAAACAAACATACAAACTTTCTCATTTATATTATTATAATATATACCACCGCCACCAACAGATACATCGGCATGAACTAACATAGCAATATGTTATGTATAAAATTCATTGGAATGACATTGGCGCCATTTGTCGAAAATTGGTCATACCAACTTAGAAACCTTCGTTAGCGCATTCAGAACAACTTTACGAAAGATCGTCACATTCTCAAAAAGCATTATGCATTACGTTTCTAGGAAGGACATACAGACAAACACATTTTTTTTTATATATAAAGACAATACATTCGTGTCTGTGGACCAATGGAAATATGCATACTTAATTTCAACCCAATCGGTCAAGACGTTTAGTAGATGACATACCGACAGCAGCGCTACCTACCAGATCCAATTGTATTTTTAAGCGTTTAGGAAACCATCGAAATACCGACATAAAATTTCAACCCAATCGGTTCAGCCGTTTAGAAGTTTACACATTTTCCCATGGGAATGATGCATTTTTCCGTGGTAAGTAATAGCCTATGTTAATCTATCATAATGTAGCATTCAAATGGAGAAAAAATTTTAGAGATCGTTCCAGTATTTTCAGAGACTATTCCTTACATACAAACACACACAATTTTTTTTTCTTATACTACACTAAAAAAATATACAAGAACAACATAATATTAAATTGTACGGCGAGCCAGCGTGCGTAACATTCAATCTAATTTTCCTTAAAAATTACAGCTGCAGCATAGACCTCACTTACAACAATTACGTTCCATCAAGCATGCTGCTTCCATTTTGATGCAATGCAGCAATCGCTCTACATCTTAAAAAATACATTGATGTAGATTTATAAATGCCAATATTTCCTCGCCAATGTAAAATAAAATATTCTTGTCACTTAATAACGTGTTTACATAATCTGTGGTAAAGGCCAAAGACAATTTCCGCGCCCGTTCGTTGTTTGAATTCAAATTGAGAAACGATTCTCTTATTCAATTTGAATATAGAACTCTTTGACGTTTAAATTAAAGATAATATTATGGTGCTTGGATAAATTGTTAAAAATGATTTAAATTATAAACTGATTTTTGCTTTTCACATTGCAGAAAATGTATTTATTTTATTTTAAGATTTTGGAAATAGAATTTTCCCTTTCACAATGCTGGTGTGTGATGATCAAGCTTCAGTGTTACGTTTTGAGGATGCTTATAAATATCTCTTCTCATACCAACAAATAGAGGAGATGAGTAAAAAAACTCGTACATCTTCATGAAACATCTTCTATAAACTTATTTGTATTATTGATGAAGGGTACCATTACTTCGGGTCGGTATTGTGTGACCACGAGCTACGCCTACGATTCAGTAAGAGGCAGTGCCACGCTGCATTCATGCATGTACGAGGACAACGCATCTACGTCGGATGTCTATGCGAGTCCGGTAGTCATGAAAATGGCCCCGACTGCTTGTTAGATCATTATACTATTTAAAAAAAAATGTGTGTTTTAGATCACATAATGGAAGTAAAACTGTATTGGTTTAATACACAAATTTATTTATATTTTATATACGTTTTTAAGATCACCGTAGTTACAATGACCTAACATGTCATATGATATCTATTTTTTAAACACAAAAAAGTTTCACATTTTGAATTACAATTTCGAATTTTAATGACAACTCCAATTGGCCTCGCCGGATGTGTGATGTTTTGTAACGCTCTCGCCAGGTTGCTCCCCATGTCAAGTGTGCGTACAGAAGTTTTAGTTCAAAAAAACGAGCTCGATCATACCGGCCCGAGTTAGCCAAAAATTCAGGCACCATTCGTAAAACAACGAGTAAGTTATCAGTATTGTGTTAGGTTCTCTAATTAATTTAATGTGTATTTCTATTTTAATTTAATGTGTAAATTTCATATCCTTTGGTTTTATATTGTATTTTCTACTACAACCACACTGTCATTAAATATTGATCATTTTATATATGGCAACATTAGTTTATGCGAGGTTATAACAAAAATCTAAAAGCAGGGCATTCGGTTTTGAACTCTGATTGTGAGCGGATATCTTGAGAACGAAAGACTGTGTACAGCAAGAAATAGCATTATATGAAGTGTCTGTTAATTGTATCACTTTATTATAATAATAAAGTATATGGAAAGTTCTGGGTGTCTTTCTACAATTGAATAAACCAAAATAATAAATAAATAAAAAAGGTTTCATAAATAGCCATTTCATTACAACCTCAGTATGGAACTCTGAATAATTAATTATGTTTTTATCAAAATGAAACAATGTATATGCAAATTCTAGTGGTTTTTTAGAGCGGAGCCGTTGCCAAATTTTGGTCACACACAATTGAGATCGGGACATTTATACTATATTAGTAACTATGTTGTATAGTTGCAGACGTCTGTCTGTCTCTCTGTCACTTCTGTATATCACAAATTGTGATATGTGTTGTTACATTTTTTTATTTGTTTAAACACATATTTTATATAATAATATACGTATATTATATTATATTTAAAAAATATAATACACACTTTTATATAAAAATATAATTAATATTTTATAATTATTAAATTAAAATATATATATAATATATTATTAAATTAAAATCAAAGTTCTATTTTATAAACAAATTTTATAGTATTTAAAAAAAATAATTAAAAAAAATATTAAAAAAAAATAAAAATATTCTGAGACGATAAGACAGGACGATAGTAATGACAATTTGTCATGAAAAAGGGATTTTTGTCATTGACAGATAATTTTTCACTCTCTTTACCTTGTCTTTACAGTACATTGACCAATAATTGAAGTTTTATACTTGATACTTGATGACTGATGTGAGTGCAGCCCCACGCCCACTTGTGGGCATAAGAGATGTAAAGTGCCCATCACGACTCACACTCGGGGACAGAGTATTGTATCGATTTTATTTCGGCAATATTCGGGGGAGGTCGGACGGTTTCGGAGTAGGTCGCTGGGTTATGTAGTACGGTTAAGGTCGGAGCGTTTGATACTAATAATATATTCAGTTTATAATTATTTACAGAGAGTACCACACTGCATGTTTTGTAAGAGGTAGTACCACGCTACATGGACGCATGCAGCCGAACTGGGCAGGCACGACCGGGTAGGTACGTCTCGCTTACACAAGACCGGCGTAAAGTTCTGTCGCGTTTCGTGCGGTGTCGAGTATACGGAGCCATTTTCATGACTACCTACGCCCATAGACATCCGCATAGAATTTAGCAGATGTGTTGCCCTCCTTCCTCCTCTCACCTCCAAAGACACCGCACGAAACGCGACACCACAGCTGTCACTTCACGCCGGTGTCGTGTATGCGAGAGGTACTCCCCGGTCGCGCCGGCCCAATTCGGCTACATGCATGCAACGTGGCATCTTTTACAAACTAATGACACTTGAAATATACAAATGTCACCAGCTTCTAAAATTATAGATGTTCAAATAGGAGGGGGATTCATGGCCCCTGAAAATAGGATAATAAAGGATTTGATAAACGAAATGTAAGTACAAACATAAAAATGCTAAATATCCTAAACAAAGAGGCTGTTTTTTGGAGTATACAAAGACTAATTACCATATTGTTACAAACCAACATTTTATGGAATAATTAAAATTTTACAAGTTTTTGTTTGTTTAGTAAGAGGATGTTTTTTTTTGGAGAAGCGGCGAAACGGGAACTTATGTGCCGTCACTAGCCCTGTATGGAGTGGTGAGACTTGAGATTTTCACCTCCAGACTCCATAAAGCTCACAGAGTACTACAGCGGGATGCTGAGATTTGCGTCCGGCCATTTTGTTACTTAATATTCTAAGGAATGGTTTTAGGTCGTTAAATTGACAATAATTTAAGAGACTTGTTAACTTTCAATAGCGTTTATAAAAAAAATATTTTCTTAAATATATAAGTGATATTTAAAAATTAAATACCATATATATAAAATAAATAAAATACAATATGAAAATCTTATGAAATTACGAATATAGTCCCTATATCACGGCCATAGACATCCGCTTAGAGGTTACAAAGATGCATTGCCCATCCTGTCTCCTCCACCCTCTACGGGCTACCGGCTATTCACACAAAGAACAAAACGCGACAGTTGTCACTTTACGCCGGATTCGTGTAAGCGAGAGCTACCTCCCCGGTCGTGCCGGCACAATTCGGCTACACGTATGCAGCGTGGCACTCTTACTAAAATATATTGCCAAAAACCAAAACCGAATTAATTTACAACAATAACCTACTTTATATTTATAACATACAATACATTCAATTAATTGGCAGCCAGTGAAATATACGTGAAGTACAAAACTACAATAGTAACAGAGAGCGGGATCAAACTACACGCTGCAGACTTGTGTCACGTTAGTTAAACAACTCTCCAGGTGTTGTATACTATGAAACTTTATTCCTATTGTTTACAAAGTCTGCGGGGACTACATACAAAATGAATATTTAGTAATATTATGTTAGTGTTTATTTGATGCTTGCTTCTCTGTTTTCTCTTTTGCAGTTGTTTAGATCGTGCATTACCGTAGGGTAAAACCCGGATAGTCGCCTCGAGGGGATAGTTGCCTCAGTTTCAAATACTCCATGTTACGCTTGTGGATAGTGTTAGTTTTTGATCATACTCAAAAGTGTCCCCCGCTAATATATTGTCCGTATGAACGAAAATCTTCCGCGGTGACACGTTGACGAGCGTCAGAATTATATCAGTGAGTATTCTATGTTAAATAATTTTATTACTGATTACAATTGCAGTAAAATGTTTGTTTCTTTGCATGCACTTGGTTTTAAATTGCACTGTTTATTATGTTTTATTGCTAAATATTTCTTATTTATATGTATATAAAAAGAGCAAGTATCCGAATCAAAAAGGATAGTTGCTCCACTTTTTTTTGCGGATCCGTAAGCATAGCCTTTAACGAGAACAGACAGATTTTTCTTGGTGGTTTTGGTTTTACTTTACTAATTTTACTTTAGTAAGAGGTAGTGTCACACTGCATGCTTGCATGCAGCCGAATTGGGCTGACACAACCGGGGAGGTGCCTCTCGCTTACGTGAGTCCGGCGTAAAGTGTCAGCTGTGCTGTCGCGTTTCGTGCGGTGTGTAAGTAGCCGGTGGCCCATTGGAGGTGGGAGAAGAAAGGAGGGCAGCGCATCCGTATAGCCCCTATACAGGCGTCGGTATGGTATAGGCCCCTATACAGGGCTTGGAATATATTTTTGTTGTAATTATATATTTATAGTTTAAGTTTAATTATTACTTAACAAATGATTGTATTAAATAATAAAAACAGATTGTTCAAATTATACAAGTTATTTTTTATTTGAAAAACACATAGCAAAGCATCTATCCTCATATGAGGCAAGTATCCCCCGAAGTAATATTAAATTTAGGCTACTATCCGCCATAGTGGGCAACTATCCCATTCTTTAGAGGTCCAGTAAAACAGGATTTACTCAAAATTCATAATATTTACATGTAAAAAAATAGTCTATTATGAAAGATAAATAAACTATCTATACGTATATACTTAGAATAAAAAAATAACTATTAGCCATTTTCAATAAAAGATCCTTTTTTAAAAGTATCAACAACCGGCAACTATCCGGCTTTTACCCTATAGTATTAAGGACATTTTTATAGGTTCCTATTAAAATCCCGGTTAGCCTGTAAGATACTTAAGTGGTACATAAACTACAAATTTAGATTTCACAGGTTATGGTTAGAGGTCAGTTATCAGCCAATTGCCGTCCACTGATGGACATAGGCCTCCCCTACAGCACGCCACTGGCCTTGATCACGCTAGAACCAGTCGACCTCAACAATCATCGGTTCTACGGCAGATATTATTGCTACTTCATTATACTAATCCAAGTAGCTATGTCGGTTACTCTAGTTCTCTGACGAATCGCTTCGTACCGGATTCGATCCCTCAGAGAAACACCGAGCCCAGCTCTCTCCATGGTTAGAATTAATATTACTTATTTAATATATATATAAATTATACATATTATATTATTTGACGTTATATTAAACATAAAACAGTCCTTATTGTAATAAATTATTTTAAATATTATTGTAAATGTAAAATTTGTTAACATGGTCGTGTAGCAGAAGACTTGTGAAAATACTTCACATCGTTTTTGTGTAATAAATATACAGTGTTTTCCCAAAACAGTTATTCAGCTATTCTAGAATGAGATAAACCGAAACCCAAGATTATGGAAATCGGCCCAGCCCTTGTCATGTATATAAATGGTGTAATTAACACAAATATATGCGACTTTGTTTGTTATAATTTATAATATAAATTATTCATGTCAATAAGTGTATAAATGAATGATATATCAAATATACCATATTGGGTTGGTAGAATATTTTCAAATCTACATAGGTATATAGATTTTAATAAAATTGCAATTGCTCCCTTGAGTATGTATAAAAGTTACAATCCCGAAATTTGCTTTTCATAGTATCTGCATAATTATTCATAATACAGGAATCATCATAATATTCACCATTCAAAAATCAACAGCCATTGAATGCAATGGTCAGAAGAACAATCGTGTTAATCGTTCAAAGACAAAACTAATGACAATAGAAATCGTTACGAACTCTTTCATTTGACAAGGGACTAGATGTTCCGCTGCGAATAAAAACGTACGCTCACGTTTCTTGTTCCGACTTTAAAGTTTTTACAGAATAGAAGTTAAGCGCTTTCAGCAAATTACATCATCAGATCGTGACTAGGTCAGCATCAGTCACATGTGCGCCCTAAGTCTCGCACTCGACAAATACCAATGTTAGTTAAATAAAATTAGAAACTTGATAACTTTTTAAAAATACATTCATGAGGTTACAGTTCCAACTAGAGATAATAATTATATCGACGCTTGTGGCCTACATTTTATTTATATACTGACTAAATCTGGAATATAACGTCATAACAGTTTTGTCGCGTCAGGTTGTATTAAAATATTCTATTAACGTAAGTGCTTGCGATACTGGTAACACTTAAATTCAACTGCATTGTTCAGCAGTGCATGTCAGTGTACAAGACTCGTAGGTCTCACTTGCATAACTATATGTATTTAGTTGACACATTAGATCTATACAATAGTACATAACTTTTTTTTTTTTAATAAATTTTATATACATCTGTTGCTTTTTATTTTGCAACAATCTTTATACAAGTAGCATTAGTTGTCTCCGTGGTGTTCTTCTTATGCACTTCTGGTAAGGTTTTTTTTTTTTTATTTTTTTTTTAATTATTATTTTTCTTTTTTTATTTTATTTTTTTTTTAATTATTTAATGTGTATTATTTTAAATACATACTCATACATAATATATATCTCCCTCTTTTCGACTCTGTAACTTTTCTTATCTTATTAATTTATCTTCTATCGTTTTCTTTATTAACTTTCTGTGTTATCTTTCTTGCGAATTCTACAAACTTGTTTCTTGTGTTGTCGTTTTCCATTATTTTGCTAATATTCTCCGCTTTTATTGTTACGTATAGTTCCACTTCCAGGTCTGTTCTTTTTCTTTTGTTCTTTTGTTTAAAAAAAAAAAAAAAGAATAGTACATAACTATATGTATTTAGTTGACACATTAATAAAACTGCGACTGTGACTAACTAGCTTACAGGCCTGGTTCAGCACTTACCTGAAACAAAGGATAAGTAACATAAATTAGATAATCAATATTCTATACTAAAATAGTTGGAAATAACATTTTTTACGGGATAATCCATGAAGGACTGTTGGCCGCTTCGGAATAGCGAGCAGGTACTAATCCGACTCACAAGGGTGTTATTTTGCCACTCTTTGACGGACGTATGGGAAACGTGATGGAGGATTATTAGATTATTATAGAAACGGATCATTAATCCTGATCCGGCGGATGATGAAATTATATAAGATCAACACTAAATTAGTCAAAATTGTTTAGTTGTAACACTTACAAAATATAATTTTAGTTCACTTATAACACCCGAAATAGTTAGTTGCTACTAGTTTAAAAACTAATAAAAATCATGTCTGTATTTCAATAACAATTTTACTTTTTCATGTTGTTCGATTATTGTAAACCTTTGTTTTGATAGAGCTGATAGACAAAAATCGAGTGAAGCTATATTTGGACCACTTGGGGATTTACTCATCCAATTAGAACTCCAACAAATGATATAAATTTCTATTATATTACAAATTGCTACAAGGTACAGCCTTTGTAATTTGTGAATAGCACACTGTTCAGTACTACACTGCCTTTTTGTAAAATAATTTTCATGATCGGATCATTATTTCCGAACATTACTTTTTTATTTCTACAAACTGCCAAAATTATAGAGTATTACATAATAATAGTATATAGTGTTGTAACAGATGAAATTTGTTTAGTATAACGGCTAAACGCCATAATACGGAGCCTACGGTTCGAGTAATGCTTGGGACCCGTCGCTAACTGAACACCTTATTTCTGGAAAGTGTCATGGCCGCCTATTTTGCCCTGTCAGCAATAACAACACAAAATATTTAATTCTCTATCTCTTTTTTATATTTTACAATTCTAAAATATAATCTATTAAGAAAGATTCCATGTTTTTATCTAGCTTGTGTTGTCTCACTGCTGGGCAAAGGCTTCGTTAAAATTTAATAAGCCAAGAGCTATATTGTGCCGATATAATAATTTATTGAAAGTGCTAGCGAAAGTTCGAAAAACTACTGTATTGTGTCTTTCCGTGTTGGAACACACTGTGTATTTTCTACCAGGCAAGCAAAAAATACTGTCGGTATCGTCATAAAACAAAGTTTGGAACAACAATAACGTGGCACGACATAATATTTGTAAACTTTTTTTGTCATGTTCGCGGCATGACACACGCGGAATAAGGCCTTAAATGCAGGATGCAGTTAAGTCTTTATTTCTATGCGAACAATTCAGCTACATATTTTACATAAAAATATTTGATAAAGTTATTTTATTTAATACACTTGAAACTATATTCCATGATGTAAGACGAAAATCGATAATGTTGCTAGATGGCAAAGTTAGCCCCCACATTTCGTAACCGAAAATAAAATCACAGAGTTAGTCATACATGACGCATATCCCAAGAGAACCATAGATTTTTTTTCATGATAAAAGAAGGAAAATTATAATACTAGTAGGATTTATAGAGACTTTTTTATAAAAGTACATACAAAAAGAAATATATCAATAATAAAACATTTTAGAAAAAAAACCGTCCAAGTGCGAGTCGGACTCGCGCACGAAGGGTTCCGTACCATTATCTACGAAAACGGGAGCTTATCTTTTGTATGGAAGCAAAAAATCACGTTTATTGTATGGGGGCCCCCTTAAATATTCATATTATTTAATTTTTTAGTTCATATTATTTAATTTGTTGTTATAGTGGAAACAGAAATACACCATCTGTGAAAATTTAAACTGTCTAACTATCATAGTTCATGATATACAGCCTGGTGACAGACGGACGGACGGACGAACGGACGTACGGATGGACGGATGGACATCGGAGCCTTAGTAATAGGGTCCCGTTTTTACCCTTTGGGTACGGAACCCTAAAAAGTAGTAAAAATAAAAGATAAGGACCTGAAAATAGGCAACTTGAACATCAGTCGGAAAAAATCAGTGCCTAATATTTTCCCGCACCGCTATAAAAAGTCCGCGATGAAGGAGCCTTTGATTTTCGGCCGTTCGTCAAAAGCTAGCCATGTTTTTCGCTGATAAACCTGAAACCGCAGATAAATTCTCACCAATGATAAAGTAAAGTCTTTGCGCAAGCAAAATATGAGACATAAAGAAAGGAATTTGATAATCCCTACTGTTAATAAAATTAGGAAACTTTACTCGTTACTCTGTTTATTTTACATCTATTAAATTTTCATGAACTTGATAATATGATAAGTAGAGTCCCGACATCTAATTATCTGGAACCTTATAGTTGAAAAGGTGAATATTTCTAATTATTACGATCGTGGTCTTTAATCTATCAGAGTAAGAGGTAGTACCATAATGTTAAGTTATATATTTATTTTTTTTATTACAGAAATACATATACTATATGCATAGATAAACATCCATGACCAAAGCGGGATTCGACCCGAGACCACTGGCGCGACATGCTTCGCGTATCCGAGCCCTGCACCAGTACAGCCTGGTTGTCAAATCATAAAAACTCAATAGCTTATCCTGTGAAGCCTATAACACAGGATAAGATATTTGTTAAACGCATGATTGGATACGGTTATCCATATATTTATTGCAGCGGAGGTATGGACGGATAGAATATGGATGAACAGCATAGGGGACACTTCACAGCGGCTTTAGGAATTAATCCTCGGTAACATTTAGGCCATAATTTATCAATATAAATAAATAATGCTGCAGTCGGTATCTTAACTTTAAAGTCACTATTGTAGGGTAAAATAACGGATTGACAATTCGGCCTCATAATATTACACGTTACCATGACAACATATTTTCTAATGATAACAAGACAGCGGCTGTCGGGTCGACTAGTAGTAAGTACCCATATAAAATATCAACCCAATTGGTTCAGCCGTTTAGAATTATACCCGTTTTCCCATGGGAATGAAGCATTTTCCTGTCATAAAAAAGCAGCAGCGTTCAAATGGTGAAAGAATTTTTGACATCGGACCAGTACTTTCGTAGCCTTTTCGTTACGTACATACACACAAATCTTTCCTCTTTATAATATTAGTATAGATAAATACAATAATATGAACTTCCCTGGTGGAAAATTTATACAATATTTCATTGTCGCTATTAAAGAAAATTCAGGACTTGATATAAGGTCTAGTTAGATCAATTCATATTGAAACTTGATCTAGAAGTGAAACTTGATTGTCACTGCTGCTAGCGAACTCTATCAAAATCACAGAATGGTATTCATATTACTTTTGACATAATTATTAGTATTTTATCTTATAACTTTTTATGAATTTCAAAGACTGCTTTTTGGTCTTGTGGTAAGCGTATACAACTATGTATATATATGATGTGAGGTCCTGTATTCGAAACCCGAGACCCCTAATAACAGTCCGGAGTCAGGAAGTTAGGGGTGTGACATTGCACCCTCGTGCCTCCGAGAGTACGTTAAGCCGTAGGTCCTGTGCGTGATTGCTCACTGGTCGTGTCGGGTTGCCCTCCCATTGGAATATGAGAATGAGGGAATAGAGAGAGACTTGTGCACTATAATATGTCCTGCGCAGATGGCTTGTCTCTATTAAGACTCTATTCTATCTCTATTAAGACGACTTTATTTTTTAGTTATTTACACGGAATAGATAAAAGGTATTTCATATATACGTATAACTTTTTATCAATTTCAAATCACTATAATATTAAAAAGGTTTCATACTTTAAAAACCTAACTTTTATATTATAGGGGAACATTAGAAATTACTGACGCCTATAGAGAACCACTCAGATTATCGCGCATGCAACCATGCAAATGTGACACTAAAAATAATTTAATCATTAATTTTAGCGACTTCTTTTAATCAAAAGGTACCTCTCGGATCGTGTCAGCCCGATTCAGCTGTAAATGTTTTATTTTTTTTAAAGCATAAGGGGGCCAACGGAAAATCGGAGCCATTTTCATGACTATCAATGCCTATAGAAATCCGCATACAGATGCGTTGCCCCCTTTCCTCCTCCTTCCTATAGGCCACCAGCTACTGCACACCATGCGAAACGCGACAGCACAGCTGTCAGTGTCACTTTAATTCAGCAATGTTCCAACTTAAATAAACTTATGAACAATGCCGACGAAATAGCTAGTATTCTAAAATACAATTAGGCTTCTGTGTTTCTCTATCATTGCTTACTTTCCAGAATTAAACAGTGTAATAAATCAATTCGGCACACTTTATCGTAAAATATATTTACATGTAATGCTGTAATCTGGAAAATGGATGCCGGGGAATGGGCTGAGTTAAAACAATATAAATTCTGACCTAATTTCCTTGAGAAAATTAAGTGTAATGAATGCCCAGTAGGGCTATTTCGGGGTATCGTTTTGGAATCTTGCTGCTATTATTAGCAATATTTTATTTCAAATGCAAATGTTCTAATTACAAATCTGTCTTCTTTAAGATACCACGCCTGAAAACAAAAAAAAGAATCCCACAATTCATTTTGTTGTCCTTCTCTCTGTCAAGTAAGCCATTGTGGAATATCGCAAGAAGGGACGTAAAAGATAAGCTGCAATATATTGCCAATAAATTAACAGATGTATAGGATAAAGGAGATAAGATATATATATCTCCTATATATGCTCATACCTCCCATACGGAACCCTCGATGCGCGAGTCCAGCCCAGCCAGTTCTAATTTATTAAAAGGACTTAAATGCTATCTATTGTACTACAATAATTCATGTCATGTCTGAAAGTCTATTACAGAGTTGAATGCTTTTATTTTATTTTGGAATTGTAAATAATTGCGTCCTATAATGTTTCGCACGTTTTTTGTATTATTAATTACACGAAAAGCGTATATTTCACATAGTATAAAACAAAGTCGCTTTTCGCCCCCTGTGCGTCTATATGCTTAGTTCTATTAATAAAATTACCGCAACGATTTTGATGGGTATAATAGATAGAGTGATTTAAGAGGAAGTTTTATACCTATGTACTAGCGATCCCGGGAAGATAGAAACTCGATCTATGTGAAACTTTTTTGTAATTAAAAATATTTTACGTGTTATATCATCGTAACTAAGATAAACAATTTATTAGTAGTAGTAGAATTTATTAGACAGAGAAAAATTAATTAATTTTCAACACTTGCAAAAGACACATAGAAACTTCATCATTAATTACGTGTATTTCATTTATATCAATGTTTCAAGTGCATGGTAGTGTGAGTAAAGTTTTATTTATTAAATTAAAGTACTTTATAAACATTATTTACTAAGAACATTATTAAAACAAATATAGCGTTCTGCACTTCTCCTACACATAAATTAATTAAGTGTGCCAAGTTTCATAGTCTTCGGATCGCGCAATTTTCGTAATACTGTTTCTAATGTTTTTGCTTCACGTATTAAAATATACATTAAATTAAAGCACTTTATAAACATTATTATTAAAAAAAAATATAGCGTTCTGCACTTCTCTTACACATAAACTATAGGTGTGCCAAATTTTATAGTCTTCCAATTGTGTAATTTTCCTAAAAATGTTCCTAAAGTTTTTGCTTTACGTATTAATAATAGATAATAAAAATCCATTTTTGAAGTTCGAAATTCACGCGGGCTAAGCTAGAGGCGGAATTTTGTAAATATTTTTTTGTCTATATGCTACAACTACTGGGTTCGTAGCACAATAAGAATTATTAGCTGTTATTAAATGTGTTGCACTCGCGTTTTGTACAGGTTTAGTAAGAGGTAGTGCCATCTGCATATTTGCATGCTGCCAAATTGGGCCGGGACGACCGGGAAGGTAGGTACCTCTCTCTTACACGAGACCGGCGTAAAGTCACAGCTGTGCTGTCGCTTTTGTGCGGTGTGTAAGTAGCCCTTGGCCCATGGAGGTGGGAGAATGGAGGGCAGCTCATCTGTATAGTCTTTATTCGGATGTCTTTGGGCGTGGGTGGTCATGAAAATCTCTCCGACTGATGGATTGCCCCCCATACTCTAAAAAATAAAAAAAGATTGTGCGAGTCCGTATTTCCACTCCATTTTTTATTTGATTTTTTCATGGATCAAATGAAATTTCAACAGAAATAGACTTTGTTGTTAAAAATTAATTATTATCTAACAAAAGATTAAACTGACTTCAAATCTAACACCATACACAGTTAAATAACCGTAGTTTAACTTATATCCTACAACACAGTTAAAAAAACATAATATTTTTAAGTAACTTTTGTTGCGATCATAACCGAAAACTTGCTCTAAAGTATTGTTAAATTTAAATACAAAATAAACTGATTGCATTTCTATGCAGAAATTTAATTACATTTAGGTAAATTTAATTCAAAATTATGCTAAATATTTACAGTTGATTATTAGAAGAATACAACCAACGGTCTAATATGCTCATGGGCCATGTCAAACGAATTTACTCTCATAGTTAATGGCAATGACTACCAGATGAAAAATTTCAAATAACACCTATATTATTTAATTGTCTTAAAAGACGACACAAACCAAAAAAAGGAAACAAATACCTTTACTGTAAAACTGAATGTGAATTAAACGTGAAAAGTAAAATGACATTTATTAAATAACACCAATTTTCTTTTTTTATTTAAAAATAGAATGTACGCGTCAAAGCTTTGAGTACGCCGAATTCATTTGAAAACCTATTTTATTTCACTGTTCCCGTTGTTGAGCTCGTTTTTTATTGAATGTCCGTCACAATATGTAAAACTTGCATACAGAATAGTTGTTTCTTCAGAATAGCGAAATATTAAAAGCAAGATTATGATCAAGCAAGTGCATAAGCATAGGTATAATGACTGGTGCCTAGTGGCTGACAGACCCGGGGTACCTCAACATGGACGGGCGATGGCACCGTCGGGGTTTTAGTTGGTATTGGGCTTGGCCGCGATCCCCACACATCCATCGAATCTCACCCAAGACCGGTGGTACTGCGCAGAGCATGGCCCCGCAAAACCAAAAAAGAAATATAATGACTTTGAGCTTTTATTATTTTAGAGCTAAATTTCCTAGATCCTAGATCTTCCAAAAAGACATCCAAAATATATAATTTAAAAAGATCGGAAACTCTACTCCCAGCTTTAATAATAGAAGTTAAAATACGGTATGTCATGGAGATAATCAATGTAGCTTACAGGGGCAATATACAACACTTTGATCTTTGGTTTTCATTTAATTCAAAGAACTGCGTAAAAAAAAATTATATTAATTACATTTAGATTCAGCGCAACTATAATTGCTAACCGTTGACAAAGTTCACTTTAATGATATAAGTTTGAACCGAAAAATAAAGATAAAAAAGTAAAAAAGCATATGGAGTTAATTTGTTTTACTAGCTGTACTTCCTCGGTGGAGCTTATATGAAGCCTTTACAAGTCCCAGAGCTTTGTACGTTTAGGCATTTAACCTAAATTTCCACGCTCCGCTTTTCATCGCATTCTCAGGATAAAATTCTGAAGCTTACATCTTCGGCGCATTTCAACTTTTATCAACATGTCTGAGGTTTTAGTTCCGTCTTTGAAAATAAGACGTGCTTATATTATTTTTTCTAAGCCAAACTTATTTTTTTAATACGTTCAAAAACACATTTGAACAGAATATATTTAAAATTTAATTCATTTTCTTGTTTATTGTTCCTTTTTATATTATATTATATTATATTTTTTTCCAATTATATTATAAATTTATTCATTATTTTTATAAGAGCAGAACTCAAATAAAAAAAAAAAGATTAAAGGAATAAACTAATAGGTATTTATTTGGGATCCATTAATTTATTAACAAATAGGACAAACAATTGTATCCAAAATATACCAGTAGGTACCTAATAATAGCCATATAGTACATCAGTTAACATTCCAATAACAACAAATAAATAATAATTTGTTAATTATTAATTGAGCTGAACATTCAATAACAAGTTCCTAATATTGAAATTTAATTTAATTCAATTCAATATTGTTGGGCGGAGATATGTATTTATATTGTAAACTCAATTAAGTAAGTTTTAATCAGGTTTGGAAATCATGGGCATTCTATCATTTAGTAAAGTAGTTTCAGTCCTTACGGTACGTAGCACGGGGCATTATTATCATTATTATTCTATAATTTTTGATTTATTCCCTGACACCAAATAGGGGATTTTTGTGTATGTCAATGTCTGTGGCATCATATCTCTCAAAGTTGTGGTTTTTTTTCCAATAACTAGTTTCTTCGCAGTTTTTTAATTTCAAATATAAGGTTATTTTGTTTATATTCCAGTGGCTGATAGTGACAGTCTTTTTTGACCAGAATAATTACAACACAAGTTGATATGATTATAAGCCGGAATAAGTTCAAGCGATCATCGGCCATGTTTATATACACAACAACAACAACCAGAAGAACAACAACGACGACGACGTGATCACATCTGCGCGCCAGTTCCCTAATGGAGCTAGGCACTCTGTTCTCTACAGAGTGCCACGTTTAGTAAGACGTAGTGCCACACTGCAGGCTTGCATGCAGCCGAATCGGGCCGGCACGACCGGGGAGGTACCTTTCGCCTACGCCAGACTGGTGTAAAGTGACAGCTGCGCTGTCGCGTCTCGTGCGGTGTGCAAGTAGTCGTTGGCCCATGGAGGTGGGAGGAGAAAGGAGGGCAGCGCATCTGTATAGCCTCTATGCGGATGTCCATAGGCGTCGGTAGTCATGAAAATGGTTTCGACTGCTCGTTTGCCCCCCTATACCTTAAAAAAAAAAACCAAAAAACTTATCACGATTCCTACATGCATGCATGCATATTCACAACTCTATACAGACACTCAGATTTATACAATACACAGTCTTTTTGTTTGTTGTGTTGGTTTTAAAAGTAAAGGAGACAAAGAAACAGTCAAAAGCATTTGATACAACAAGCCGACGATCACTATTTCATCCGATATCTGCGTAAGCAAACAAGTGACAAATGAAAAAACAAAGGTCGGCAACGCATCTGTTAGACCTCTGGTTTTACGGGTGTCTGTGAGCGTTGATGACCACTTTCATCAAGTGACCCGACTGCTCGTTTGCCTCCTATGATATGTAAAAAAAATTATCATAATATCACATTAATTTTGAACTTCATGCCTCTCCCTATCATGGCTTATCTGAGGTATAACATTCATATTAGCCTTAATTAGGATAATGTAGCAATATTTCATAATTGCAACATACTTTGGTACACTGTCATCAGATAGTTTCTTTTTCTCGACGTCTATTAGTGAAATTGTAAATTTTATAAAAATGTTTTTGCTTACAGTTTTGCCTTTTTGAGATTTTCCTTTCTACTTTCTTGGCATGTCACATTTTTATCCTCAAAGTTACAAACTAAGTCTGATAAAATCTGTTACTTTAACACTTTATGGCCAGACTAAGTATATATTATGTATTATTTTAAGATAAGGATAAAGGATGCCATTTCTACTATTAACATTTCCAATTTTCCTATTTCATTTAAGTGATTGCATTTCATTTGAATTTTATTGTCATCTGTATCGTAATGGATTCGAGCTGGTGTAATTTTTATAGTATACGAGCAATTGGAGCCTTTTTATGACCATGAGCATCTGTACAAATATGTCATATAGGATAAGGCGAGGTAAAGTCATTCTGATGACGGTCGAGTATATGTATCGTGAATTCGTGAGGTTTTAGTCTTTCCAATTTCATTTCATTTCATTCATTCATTTCACTGTCATCCTATTGGACTGCACAAATACAGGTGGAGTAGAGTGCATTTGTGTCTGCCCACACACTTCTATATATGTACTATATTATGTTTTGCTTAGTTGCTTAGTCTATATAATGATAGAGTAAGATAAACAATAATTAAATTCAGTAGAAATTATGTGGGTACGTTATACTACTTCTGGAAGCAGTAATCTAAAACTTTATTATAATTCTAAATCTAGAATGTAGATATTAGACAATCTTAATAAAAGATGGAGAATAATTTTACATTTTTTCATTCTTCTCAGGAAGTTAATTAACAATTTTTTTATAATCCAGAGCGATTTCCTAGATTCTTTACGTAACGGGGCGCAGATCAATTAGGTTTTTGCTCCAAGAAGCTCCCTGCATGACCTAATAAATCGAGTTATAAAGTACAAGCTGAACACTAACTTTGAACTGACTAATGAAAATGTTGTTACAATTTTATTTTAAAGCAATTTCTTTGCTGAAAGTGTTCAAAGAACGAAACAGCTGTAGTGAAAGTGAGCGATGATTTTCAT
>LUGF01043840.1:447881-458246 GCA_001625245.1 Calycopis cecrops
ACTTACACACCGCACGAAACGCGACAGCACAGCTGTCACTTCACGCCGGTCTCGTGTAAGCGAGAGGTACCTCCCCGGTCGTGCCGGCCCAATTCGGCTGCATGCAAGCATACCTCTCTCCTCCTCCTCCTCTTTACAAAAAAATAACATGACCAACGTCAGAAAAAAAAATAATTTCTTTATTTACCTCCACAATTAAATTCACAATAAAATATTAAGAGCAGGAGTTTTTTAGCATTTGACATTTATTGTAGCAGTCTGGCGCCTGTGCTAGTTAAACTTTTTTTTTGTTGACGTCTTTACGCACGCTGCCCAGGAACCCGGGTGGCTCCTAGGTAAAGAGTCGGGCTCGGCGTTTGAGTGCCCCTACCGACTGAGCCCCCTGCGAGTGCCTTCAGCCGCTTTGAGTGGAGGGTCCCGGATCTACAGGCTACAGGATCCCTTCAGCGACAGGTCCTCAGCGAAAAGGCCAGACTTCTCCTTCTTAATTACTATTATAAACTTGTTATAGGTGTATAAATTATTCCGACATGATGGTAGATAAACTGTTTGTTCGGCTTATGTATTTCAGTATAGTAGCTCAAACACGCCGTCGAAGCCTTACGTCTCTCATATCTGCAGCAGTCGGAGCCATTTTCACGACTACCGACGCCCATTGACATCAACATAGAGGCTAAACAGATGCGCTCCCCTTCTTTCTCCTTCCACCTCTATGAGCCACCGGCTACTTACACGCTGCACGATAACTACCTCTTACTAAATCCGCATAGATTAGGCAGACATTTGAGGTGTCCTTTTCCGTTTTCTCTACAATAGGCTACAGGTAACATACCGCACAAAATCAACACGAAGGCTGTCACATTCCGAGGGTGTCGTATAAACAAAAGACACGTACCCGGTCGCTCCAATCTCAACGTAATTTATTTATTTATTTAAAGTTACATAAAACGGTTACACACCAATTAAATTACATAACTTGCTTAAAAAAAAAGAACATAATTATTATTTAAGATAATATTATAACTTATGAACTAAATAGGTACCGTAGACACTCTTGCATATCTATCCTCACAGAATAGCAGACAGGAGCGCATGATATCGTTCCATTTATCTGCGAATAAGTCGCACTCAGGGTGGTCCAGTAGGAGAGCGTTAAGCGCTTCTAGAGTGCGACACACTGGGGACTGGGCTGGGCTTACCGACCGGGACGTTGGTTGCGCAAAGAGTTTGAGGCAACGTAATCCGACGGTAATTTCTTGGCACACGAAATCGACAATACAGATTATGGAGCTCGGAACAATCATGTGTCCACGAAAAGCTTTGCATGCTACTTTAAGTTGTTCGTAGCCTCGTCTAATGTATAGCCACGGCACCACCTCTCTGAACAAGTTCCACCTACATGGCTCGGCAGTGTTTATGACTGTTGATTGTAGACATTTACTAGTAGGTAAACCAACATTTTTAATAATATTAATAATATAAATATTTTTTATAGCACTACACGGACGCGCTAAGTTGGGACCTGGCAAGAATACGAATGCTCTCTAGCCCCGCACTTCCCCCGATGTCGTCCCAATATGGCGACATCGGGGGTGGTGCGGGGGTAGAGAGCGGGGAACGGAATTTTTGCCAGGTCCCAACTTACCGCGCCCGTGTAGTAAAGTCATTAAAGAGGGTTCAACAACACTATGTTACCTGTAAAGCGTAAAACTTTATAGTTTAGTTCAAGTCCGTATTTCTAAGGGAAAAACTACAAACTCTAAATATCTCCACAGGGAGGAAGAGGATATATTATATTTTGGAAGTAGAGAATACAAATATTATACCTATGTTCATTAGCTAGAATCTAATGAAAAGTAGGTGCCTTAATTATGTCCATAAAGTTATAGTATTCCTTAGAGATTCTGTGTGAACTTCAGCTACAATTATCACTATATTTCTCATGAGAAATCAACTGTTTCGCTTTTTATGCTAGTGTGTTGCGCGATGGTGAAGTATCTATTAGATGAGAGCCACTCAAAGTGTAGCTCGCAGGCCCCCAGGGGTTCGCCAGTTGAACTGTAGGGGTTGGCGATAAAAATGACGTCATAGCTTCAGATCGATATTAGCTTGGGAGTAACTTTTCCTGGTGGATTAAAACGAAGTATTGAAATGATCTTAACGCTGATACTTTAAACGTACTTTCACAAATGCAGTGATAATAAAAGATTTACTTCCACGATCGTAACAGATCGATTCATTGATTATTATGAACGGTCAAGCTCTTTTTTACATTCGATCGATTATAGGGATAAATTACTTTATAAAAGTTCTACGTTATTAGGTACATTTTTTATTTTATATCTATATCCCGACGATTAATCCTTAAATGGAATCTGTATTTTAACAAAATATTCTTGCAACAAGTAATAGATAATGTTTAAATAGACATTTTTATTTCTTCTATCCGCCACCTGTACGTCAGTCTGAAACTCATCACTCACAACCCAGTTTTGAGAGTTACACTACTATCCGCCTCCAAATATTTTACACTGGTTATATTATCATAAAACTAAAGCATGCAGAATAAATTATGCTACATTTTAAATATTCTGCGAATGGAAAATTTAAACTTGATGCAGTAGAAGATTATATTATGAAGTTGTGTAAAAATTAATTTAATTTAATATACGTAATATTAAATTAAATTAATTTTATAAAATTATACACACTACGACTTAAGTAATATCATTTTACAATGGAAGTGGCTGTAAAAAATGTATTACTTTTATAAAATGGATAGACTTTCGATTGCGGGCCGTCTTTTACACTAGATAATAGTATACACAATAAGTAAGGAAGTGACGAATACTAGCTATTATAAAACACCAAAGTAACAAATTCTAAAATAGTTCTAACCACGTTCTATATGTGTCACATAAAAGCTAACTGACAAGACATGCCACGTATATTTATCACGTCCCGCCCATCTTTTACGATTTCATCCAAGCGATTCGGTCCACTCGCCGTCTCCAATATATTTTAGTACGTTGTTTAATATCAAATAAACCCCTTGTATTTTTATAGACGGTAACTGGTTTTGATGTGTATGAGAAGGGTGGCCAAAGCTTGTTTCTGTTATGTCGAATATTTCAGCCCTCTTTATGGCAAAAATGACGTGATGTTTTTAAATGCTTTTTAAAAAACGGAAACGTTATTAAATACTAGCGGAAGCCCGTAACTTCGTTTACGTGAATTCGTATATTTTCCGCAGTTGGGTGAAAAGTAGCCTATAGCCTTCCTCGCCAAATGGACTAACTAATACTGAAAGAATTTTTCAAATCGGACCAGTAGTTCCAGAGATTAGCGCGTTCAAACATACAAACTCTTCAGCTTTATATTATTAGTATGGATAATAATAATCAAAGATGATAAATTACAATAAAACAGCTTAACGGATTTCAACGCGGTTTATTTAATTATTTTACAAGCCGGACGTTTCAGAAACTTTTTTTATCGTAATGTTCGCGTAAACTTAATACAGGTAAATGTTTGAAATAATTCTAAATATGTTTGTATAATTATGATATTATAATAAAGTAACAAGGAGTAGTGCATTTGCTGCTTTGTAACCGAATCGGACCGTCACGTCCGGGGACGTATGGTTCGCTGACGTAAAACAGACGAGAAGAGAAGCTCTGGCGTGTTTTATATGGCTGAGGAGAGTTCGATATTGTAAAAAAATCTGTGCCTTCTATTTTGGTATATAGAAATAAAAATTTCAACATACGTTCCTGTTTTTGTTTTCCACATTGAAATATGTTTCGACATGTGAAATATGGCGTCCATTCATTGTATGTTTCGTATCGACAGTGATAAATATGAACTTTTGTGCAGTGCAGCAGAAAATTAAACTTAAATGCATGCAGAAAGTATTTGTTAGAGGCAACTTCTCAAACTGGCGGCAACACAACCATCATCACCATCAGCACTGACGGACCCCTCTACTAGGCTTAACCGCCATAGCAATAAGGGGGCAAACGAACAGGCGCAGTAACTTTCATGACTACCGACGATGAGAAGCCCTTCTTCCTCGTACCATCTCCATGGGCCACCTGCTACTAGACAACGAACAAAACGCGACAGCACAACGGTCTCTTTACGTCGGTATAGTATAAGCAAGGGGTGCCTGTGGTGCGGGCCCAATTCGGCTACATGCATGCATGCAGCTACTATTTCCCATGTCCCATCGACTGATGGAGTCCTACTGTTTATGTGACCAGCCCAAGGTCTACGAGCAAAGTCTTCGCGTGATATCGATATTGATCGAATGTTTTTTTTTTTTTTTTTTTTTATATATATAGATTTCTGTTGCTGTTTATTATGCAACAACCTGCAAGTACTATGGAACATGATATTTATTATTATATTAATTCTTTTTGTATTCTCAATAATTATTTTTATTTTTTTTATTTTTTTTATTTTTTTTTTTTCGAATCGATCGAATGTTACGTCGACATTATAGTGTGGGTGTAAATGTTAAAAACGGAATGGCCAACCGTAACAGAGGCTCATGTTGTTTGCAGATATGTTGTTGTCCTTTTCCTCAAAAACGCTTTACGGAGGTATTGTGTAAGCGAGAGGTACCTACCGAGAGGGACCCAATTTCACAAGTTTCGCAGCACGACACTCAACCTCTTACTAAATTCTAATTCTATTAATAATTTTCCATGTTTATCCAGTTGACTGCCAGTGTAACATTAAAACATACAGTACCTATTTAAATAAACTAGCTGCGCCCCGCGGTTTCGCCCGAATAATTTTCAATGCCGTAGAAATATCGACATAATATGTAGCCTATATGTGAACCCGACCTGTTAGTAATATTCACTTAAACTTTGAAGTAAATCCATGCAGTACTTTTTGAGTTTAGCCCGAACATACCTACAGACAAACAGATAAAAATTCTAAAAACTATATTTTTGTCCTCGATATCTATTGTAGATCACGCCCCAAGTATTATTTAAAAAAAAATTCAATGTACAGTTTTGACTTTCTTACGATTTTATTATATGTATAGATATGTTATAGAAATATGAATATAGGTCACAGGTCAGACGTAGCGTAAATGCTGCATTTCTTTCTAAAGATACTCCTCAATGACAGTAATTGCGAGGTTGTTTAGATGCACTAACTAAAGCGCTTCACCCACATCAATTTTATGCCGTAGGACGCACTTACATTATTAACTCTCTGTGGCCTGCGGTTTCACCCGCACATAATGAATAAACTTTACTCCCACTGTTTAACCTTTTAGATGACGGATGAAAGTAACTCTCACAAATTATTATACAACTATACTACAGGGACACGGTAAGTTGGGATATGACAAGAATGCGAAGAATGTTCAACAGCCCCGCACTTACCCGATGTCGCCCTAATATAGCGACATCGGGGGTGGTGCGGGGGTAGAGAGCGCGGAATGGAATTTTCGCCATGTCCCAACTTACCGCATACGAGTTATGGAGTCTCGGGCCGTATGCACGCGTTAGCGTTACGCTGCTGCCTGGGCGAGTCTAAAGCATCTTATTGGCGTTTTAGGAGGGAGAGGGGGGGGCTACACGACAATGATACGGGGCGTCACGTGGGGGAAGGGTGGTACAAAAGTCGTCAAAACTTGCGTTACGTAATACTTGAATGGTTAAAGACATGACGATAACCATCGAACATTTCTCAAGATAGATACAATTAATATACAGTAATAAATTACATTTCTCTAATTGCGGCGTCCGGACGCGACTCTGGCAGTAATTATGTCGGACGAGTCTACAGTATTCATCAAAATGAATATTCATCGGAACTCGGCTAACGTTTGAACTCTGTTCAATTCTCACAAGATCTGGAAGAAGTGACGCACCAGATATTACTTTTAGGGACGAGGGAAATTGTAGTTTAAGTCACATATATTATGTTATGTGATTATATATACATCTCTGATCTATAAACTATCTATATCTATAGATATATTTTTTATGTCGTTATTCACTAACTAAAAGTCCACAACTGTTTGTTGCCACTAGTAGATCTCTTTTGTAGGTGGTAGTGCCACGCTGCCTGCATTCATGTTGCTGAATTGGGCCGATACGGCCGCGGACGTACCTCGCGCTTGTAGGAAACCGGCGTAAACTGACAGCTGTGTCGTCGTGTGTCGTGCGGTGTGTAAGTAGCCGATGGCCCATGTAGGGGGGAGGAGGAGGAGGGAGGACAAAGCATCTGTATAACCTCTATGCGGATGTGTATCAGCGTCGGTAGTAGTGAAAATGGCTCTGATTTTTCTAACGATATAGAGGGGCGATCGAGCAGTCGCAGTTATTTTTATGACTACCAGCGCCCATAGACATCCGCATAGAGGCTATACAGATGCGCTGCCCACCGGCTACTTACACACCGCACGAACCGCACAGCTGTCACTTTACGCTGGTCTCGAGTAAGCGAGAGGCACCATAGATTGTAGGTACACTTATGCTGAGAGGCACCTCCCCGGACGTGCCGGCCCAATTCGGCAGCATGCGAGCATAACATGTGGTACTACCTCTTACCAAAATTTGAAGATTTCCTCCTTTGTTATTTATACTGTCATATTAATCAAAAAATACTGCGCCTATTTCTTATTCCCTAATACATGTTAAATGGTTTTTCTACAGTTCAATAAAATTCAATATTATAAATTAAATACTATATTTCTATGGATATAATAATAATATTTTATTTAACTTTTCATTGGAATTCACCGGTTCTTCTCAGGACAGGGCTAGGGTTGAACCGTTGGTAGATTTAATTGTTGACGTATAAAAAGTATTTCATGTAATTCTATTTTGAATAAAAACTTTTTCATTTCATTTCATTTGCTGGCTGAAGAGTAACTAACCGATTATTCAGTTTACAGCAATAATGAATGAAAAATATCACTCTTCGTTTACTTAAATCCCCACTGGGCTTATACTTTAATACAACGACAGTTTAATATTATACCCGCATCACCCGAAGTTTAATAAGCATAGCGGATAATAACAGAATGATAAAGACTTAAGTCCCTTGAGGTGGATCTTGAAAAATCTCATAAACGGAGTCGACAGGAGGTTTGATTACGTCATGCTCTGTGAATCGCTTAAATGTTTTTTATACTATAACGGACAAACGAGCAGTCGGGCACTCCCGGCACTACCGAAGCCCATAGAAATCTGCATATCGGCAACGCATCTGTTATACCTCTGGTGTTACGGATGTCTGTGGGCGTTGGTGATCACTTTACATCAGGTGACCTAACTGCTCGTTTGCCTCCTATGCTATAAAAAAAATTATAAGTTATGTAGATATTACTGACATTCAAACTTTCTTTGTAATAGGCCACCGAAAACTCACAAAGTGCACGAAACGTGATAGCATGCTGTAATAGCAAGCTGTCACTATAAGGTGATAGGTATGGTGTAGGTTTGTAGGCTTCTCCTATCAGGCGGATGAGAAGGCACACTGCTGGGGTTTAGTGGGTAGGGGACCTTCATTTAAGCTTTCGAGTCCCACATATCCTCCAGGCTTTCCCCGACCTGGAGGAATGCCTAAGAGCATTCCCATGCGACAAAAAAAGGTGTATCGCTAGAGATACCTACCCGATAGTGTCCGCCCGATTTAGCTGCGATGTAGCAACACTATATGGATTATAATAACTAATTATTATAATGACGATCTATCTTTATACATATTATATTTCTTGTGTGTGTGTGTATGTCACTGAAGTCCTTCTAAACGACTGCACCGATTTGGGCGAAATTATTTGTGTGTATTGACACACAAATAATTTCGCCCAAATCGGGGGAATTGAGAATGGCTTAGATTCACAAATCAGCCCGGCAGATGGCGCGTCGGGCAGCTAGTACTTTTAAAATCAAACTTTATAAAAACAAAATTAAACGCAGGTGAAACCGCGGGTCACAGCTAGTCTTATATATAAAATTCTCGTGTCACATTCGTTACCATACAGCTCTGATTCGGCTCGACCGATTCGCATGAAATTTTGTGAGCCTATTGGGTAGGTCTGAGAATCATCCAACATTTATGTTTTATCTCGATATTTCCACGGTACCGAAACTTACGCGGGTGAAACCGCGGAGCGCAGCCAGTAATAGGTATGTAAATTTCTGTGTGCTTTTCGGACGCGTCAAATTTTCGGTAAGGGGTAGAGTGCTACACTGCATGCTTGCATGCAGTCGAATTGAGCCGGCACGACTGGGGAGCTACCTCTCGCTTACACGAGACTGGCGTAAAGTGACAGCTGTGTCCTGTCGCGTTTCGTGCGGTGTATAAGTAGCCGGTGGCCCATGGAGGTGGGAGGAGAAAAGAGGGCAGCGCATCTGTATAGCCTCTATGCGGATGTTTGTGGGCGTCGGTAGTCATGAAAATGGCTCCGGCTGCTCGTTTGCCCTCCTATATCGTATAAAAATTTTTTTATTGAAATTTAGTTTGGCAAAAGTCGGATAAACATAATAAACACGTCACCTGGCACCGGTTTTGAACCAAACCAAAGAGAGTGCATCACGGTTGTCGAACGTCAATTCTAAAAAACAGTTCACATTATAAAAAAATCACAATATTAATGATAGTATAAAAGAAGCTAAGATGAAAAATAATACGAACGCATTAAAATAAAAAAAAAACTAGTACGGATTACTAGGACTATAGTATAGTAAATGATATTATGGCAACACTGAGATCACGTTCGCGTGAGCAGCTCGGGTACCCAGTCGGATTTATACATCACTTGGGTACCGTAACGTATATTTCATTTCAGTACTTAATCTCCAGCGTATACCTTATTCGTGTGTGCTTTATAATAAATGTCACATAGATATTAGTTACTTGCCATCCATATCTATATCCATTTTTGTAGAATTCTTTTTAGGGTTCCGTACGTAAAAGGTAAAAACGGAACCTATTACTACTTGCCCGTCTGTCTGTCTGTCTGTCACCGGGCTGTATCTCTTAAACCGTGATAGATAGAAAGCTGAAATTTTCACAAATTATGTATTTACGTTGCTGTTATAACAACAAATGCAAAATAAAAAAAATAAAAACGTTTTTACGCATTTTTTTACTGTATGATGGTAATGGACGAAAACCCAAGTGTGCGAGTCCAACTCGCACTTGGCCAGTTTTTTTTGTAGGACAGGGCGGAAAACGAGCAGTAGGAGCCCTTTGATGACTACCAAATACATAACCGTAAAGAGGTTATACAGGTGCGTTGCCTCAGTTTTTCCCTTCTCCCTGGATGGGCAACCGAAAATTTGTATACCGTACGAAACGCGAGAACACAAATGTCACTCACGCAGACATCGCGTGCTCGGTCCACCCCGGTCGTGCCGGACCAACTCATGTGCAATGCAACACGGCATGGTTTCCTAAAAAGTCCCAGTCATAAAAGCAAAATCTGGTTCATCTTACTGATTTTCAGACGCGTTGATACAGTATAAATATACTTATTATATTAATTTATACTTTTAATTGACGCAGCACAAGAAATAGGTACGTCTTTTTATGATATAGGGGCTAACGAGCAGTCAGAGTCATTTTCAGCCGTGCTGTTGCGTTTCGTTCGGTGTGTAAGTAGCCGGTGGCCCAAGTAGGAGGGAGGAGGATGGAGGACAACGCATTTTTATAACATCTATGCGGATGTCCATGGGCGTCGGTTGTCATGAAAATCGCTCCGCCTGTTCGTTTTCCCCTTTACACTACATAAAAAAACATTGATTTTAGACCTGTAGAGCGAAACATATCAAACTGAAAAACTGACATTTTGACCCCTAAAAATACTGTATGTGTGGGTTTGTTATGCAACTATCTCTCGACAAAGCGCCCCATGTCACTGTGCAAACATATAAACCTGTCACACAGCTGGGTCGAGAGGTCGGGATGATTAATTACGCACATAAAGCCTATCGCCAGTACTTATGCATTCCTAATAATTTATACACTTTCAAAACCATGTAATAGGCCATTCAGAAAGTATTGTTAGAAAAAGGTTTTATGTTTATGAGACTGGCAGAAAATAATTTATTCTGAAAATATAGTTACTTGAAAGTAAAAAAAACGTTCGTTCCAGTTTTAAAATTTCCCTTCTATTTTTTTATGACTATTTCAAATTGTCGTGTCTTACTGAAAAATGGATTTACGCCGGCATCATTTTCGCGCTATGATTTTCTATGATTTTGTAGGGTATGTGTGCAGCTGTGTAAGTGTGCAAGTGGCAAGGCTAGCGTCTGCGGTTTTGCGTAAGGCTGCGGTTTGGACGGCAGTGTCTAAAGCGTCTTAAGCGTCTAAAGCGTCTTGGTGAAT
>LUGF01043840.1:463507-482333 GCA_001625245.1 Calycopis cecrops
TTGGTGACTTTTCCAGCGGCTGCTTGGGTATAGCGTTCTTGACACTCCACTATGGTTCCTTCCCTAATGTGTCGTCTTGCGTACGATAGTGGGAATGAGTAATAGTGGTACTTGTTTTTTCCTTCTGTTGCGGCTGTTCTCGCAAGTTCGTCCGCTCTCTCATTACCAGTTATGTTGTAATGAGCCCTGACCCAGTTGAGCCTAACCTGGCCCCCATTTTCTTGGATGTTGGAGATGGTAGTTCTAATGTGGTGGGCCAGTGGGTTAAGGTTGTTTGGGTCGGATATGGTCTGGAGTGAGGCCCTCGAGTCGCTGATAATAGCAGCAGTCCGAAGCTCGCGTTTTCTTCTCATAAGTTGAGTGGCTTTATAGATCGCCATCATTTCGGCCTGGTAGACGCTACAATAATCTGGAAGAGAGAATTTTGTGTGTCCCATTTCTGTGCCCTGGTGCCAGTAGGTCGCGGCACCTCCAACATTTCCCTCTAATTTACTCCCGTCAGTGTAGATGTGTGGAATGTTGATGTCAAGCTTAGTTAGGTCTGCTTCTTCATTGATAAGGTCGAATTGGAGGGTCGTTCTGAGTGCTGGGTGAGGTAGGGAGAAGGGACTAATTCGTTGCTCCATTTCTCTTTCATGTAAGTCGGTGAATGGTCTGCCTCTTTTGATTTCGTACAGTTTTCTCTGTTCTCTTGCTCTCAGATCCAATACAAGGAACATTTACAAACTATGAACATATGAACAATTACTTTTTATTTACAAAATTATTAATTTAGTCTGTGGTTTCTATTATTTTATTATAATTAATTTGAAAAAGTCGTAATAGTTAGTTTGGCCGATTTGGGAACATTTTGGCCTTACAAAGAACGGACCCAAAAGTAGGCCATTCTATGTAAAAAAATTTAATTTCATTATAAAACACGTTGGGAAGTTATTTAATGCCAATATAATACTCATTACTACTATTTTCAAGTAATTTCCATCAATATATTCTTAGTTATACAATGGTGTTCAAATAATGTTCGTTGAGTTTTTTATAGATGATTCAAATATACTAAGCATTTAATGTTTCGCATAAGTGATAGAGCTTATTATGTTCTTTTAGTAACAGCGGATATATTTTTTATTACAATTCTAATTTTAAGTTTAACGATTGATGTTTAATATTGGCCTTGTTTGGAGCCGTGTTCCTTGCAAGGCCATTTGGAATAGCTTTATAAAACCAGAGTTTAATAAATAAAGTGACTAAAGTTAGGTAAAAAAAAGTCATTTGCATGGTGCATAATAAAACAAAGTAGGTACTACTTAATAGCTCGTTTCCTTAATTTATCCAATAAATAAACGAATAAAAAGCATTTACTCGTTAGAGTGGCCTTCCATGGTCCACCCACCTTAGAATTCTCCAATTTATAATTTTCGGTAGTGTTGGAACCGCACCCCGTTGGAATAGAAGAATGAAGTTGAAACAGAGAGTGTACTTTTGCCTAAGAATACTGGAAGCACTCTTATATTAGCTATATACCACGTATCCAATGTGACCGCTGCAGCTGTAGCTAAAAGTTTTTCCAGAAATTGTGATTGATTTTTGTAAATGTATCTTAGCCTTGGTATAACCAATACTTATCTCTTGGATGTCAATGTTAGTATCGGTGATCCTTAGCTCCTCATGGCATGCCGATTTACATCCATGTTATACATTAAAACAATATATTGCTGTGCAGATAATAATAATAACTTTTTTTTTAGTCATGTTATGTATGTGTGAATACATGAAATATCGTTATTTTGTTTCTTATTATATTAAAGTGAAATTATCCGTAATGGAAAAGTGTAGGTTTACTGAAAAAAAAAAAATCTCTATCAATCAACTATTTCTGTACCTACTGTGACAGGACAAAGAGGTATTGGAAATTACTACCGGCTCTTCTTGTTGTTTGTAATACCTGTACCTATGTTTGTAATATACCTATCTTATATAATACATTAATATTTATAATAATATTATCGTATATATATAAACGATCCATGTCCTAATCAAACAATATCTTGATAAAGTTATGTGATCCAGGCGATGTTATTATAACCGCAAATTAATATCAGCCGCCGGAAACCAGAAGGTAAATTAGTTAGCTGACTGGAAATGACAAGGTTGTTATAAAATGAATGGAGTTTGGATTCAATTAAAAAAACAGCGATGTGATAAGTTGTACTTCGCAAATCGTAATTTACATTATTTTTTCTTTGGTATTTACTTTAATTTATGATATCATTGAATTCAGTAAATGAGCTAATAAGGATGACCTGATGATAAGTAACAGATAGCCACATTGGTCTCAGATGAGGGAACAGCCATTATTGCTCCAACGCTGAGTTATGAAGGATTAATGCGGTGTGTAAGTAGCTGGTGGCCCATAGAGGTGGCAGGTGGAAGGAGGGCAGTGCATCGCGAGGGCATGTATAGCCTCTAAGCAGATGTCTGTGGGCGTCGGTAGTCATGACAATGGCTCCGACTGCTCGTTTGTCCCCCTATACCATAAAAAAAATATGAACTATGCCCTCTCTGCACGCACACCGCATAAAAACGCGACAGCACAGCTTTGCGCTGCGGGCGGCTGTCTCATGTAAGCGAGAGGTACCTCCCCGGTCGTGCCGGCCCAATTTGGCAGCGTGCAGTGCACTACCTCTAACTATAGAACTAAGGAAATCCCCGGCTTAAAATCAATTTTTGATGAACTTTATATAGACGACAACAACAAACATCCATATTATAATAAAACACATATTACAATAAAATGTTATTACCAACTCTTGTCTATATTTTAAAGCCATAGTCAAGTTCATCTAAGGAGCGTGGGTTTGAAGTGGTGACTATGTACATTTCGTCGGATATTAACGAAACTTCTACAAAACAACCTTCAAAACGATTATTGTTCATAGTTAGTAGTCCAAGACTTCCAACTTGTACAAAGTTAAATTATATTTCTCTCTTTATATTTTCTATCTTATTTTATTAAAAAGTTTAACGCAAAATTTAAGTTTAGTACTAAATTGTATCCTAACTTTGCAATGCTGTATATTTTAACAAACTTCTACGTGTACCGCTTCGTGAAATAATGCTGAAACTCCTGTACTAACGATGTACTTGTCAAGTTTTGATAGTTGTTTTCGCTGTAAGTAGGATAGATGTGCACACGCAGTAGTAAAACAAAAGTAATAGCATGTCGTTCCTAAGCAAGCAGGAGCATGTCACTTCTATAACGGGAGGAAAGCATTTAAACCGTACCCGGCGCAGGGCATCGCCTTCTGATCATGACGACCCATACCGGCTTGGGGAAGAGGATAGACTAAGAGCAGCTCAGCTGAGGAGTCTTCCACCCGTCCATCTGAATCAGCAGACGGCGGTGTGGACTGGGACGACTAGCGGGTCCGATTCAGATGCAGTGGTGGCGTGAAAACAGTTGGGGCATTTCCTTAGTGTCAAAACTCTGAACGTCCTATTGGAAAACTCTACCCTAGTAAAACCTTACGGAAGCCCTTAGCTACCTTGGGTACATCAGGGGACAGTCAATCCATTGACACACAGTTGACACTGTTCAAACAACAGGTAGGTCATATAACTATTAATATAGCGCACTTGTTGGTTGAACCCGAATCGGTATTTTATCCTGAAATTGGGGTTAAAGGATGATATTTTATCAAATCGGATGAAAATTATATAAATGGAGTATCATATTACCATTCGCTTGGATTATACGAAGTATTCGAAAGGTTCATAAAAAAAATTCACTTCTTTTATTATGACAGAACAATAAATGTATATTATGTTATTACTAAATTATAATTAAAGTTGAACAATAGGTAGATATATTTTTATAAACACTGAAAATAAGCTAACTCGCTGATAGAATTCGAACCCTGTGGCGTATTCGGAAAGAAACAAAAAGTTCACAAAACATTTTTGAACAAAGAAAAAAAACACTCTTTACACTCTTTACACTCTTTGTTAAAAACTGTTAATTAAAAGAAGCGAACGTGTGTTATTTCCTTTATCTACCATTACAAAGAAACTTTTTGCTTTACATTGTTCTTTTTTTCAGAGCTACATAAGACTTTATGGAGTTTTAACATCAAGTTAACTTGAGTCTGCAATTAAGTTCGAATAGAATTACATTTGATTGTCACTATTATAGTGTCAACTACGTAGTGGACACCTAACTCTTCACTTCTACATAAGTGCATCATATTGAATACTTTTATCCGGAATGTTTAAAATCATTTTCGCATTAAGAGCCTGATAGACTTTATTTGAAACTTATAAGGAAGTCCAAGAGCTTGCCGTTGAAAAACGCAGACATTTACCACCGCCACGACACGTCACACTATAAACATCACTACAACACAACATGAAGCTAATGCTAATGAGAGGCTGAATCTTCAACCGATGCTCACACATCAACCCAACTAGAGGTGTGCCTATAAATTAAAAAAAAAAAGATTTACCGCCAGTCAATGAGCCATCCAGTCTATCAAGTGCGCAAAACGTAAAAACATAGCTACTGCGTCGGTGTACGGTAGGCGAAATGATTTTGCTACTGCTGGCTAGATTGGACCCAACGAAGGAACGGCAGAACATAAGCAATATCGAACATTCGATTGATTAAAATTCGTAAAAGTTGTCCAATGATTTTTTTCTAGGTACACACACATTAGGCGACCCATGCCACAGCTGACAGGATACTGAAATTACCTATGCTACCTCAGTCTCATTTTCACTATTTATTACAAGGGAACCAACGCCCATAAACGAACACACAAGGCATGTATAATGTATACTGCACATGATGTGTTCCTTGTTTCTCCTTCATTCGTCCAAAATCCCCACCGGAAACTTAACTACCACACGAAACTTTTTAGCATTGTTGTCACTTTAAAGATATATAATGTGTTCTAGTGGCATCTCCGCAGTCAAATAATAAATGATTATTATTATTAAAATAATTTGGATAATGGGTAGACAAATCTAGATTAAATATACAAATAAACGAGTACACTTAATAAGACATATGGCCTTAAGGCACTGGTCCAATTGGGGTTAAACTAAAACGTGCCTCATATCAGTTTCATTTCTATTGCCACGTCCACACTCAAATAAATGGCCCCATCCGTTACCCCGCTTTAAAAGTGACGTGTGAAGACATAAATTCTTCAATTCCGAGTTGGATGACCATAAATCCCGGAGGACATCGTCAGGATAGACGTTGAATAAATTTCTTCTTGTATCTTTAGGTAATATATTGTTTTAATTATACAATTTTTATTAGTTGGCAGCGAGTAATTGGGTTACCTGTTGGTAGGTGATCTACGACATTATAGAAGTAGTATACATATTACATAAGTTGTAGGACTAGAGGCCACCCGGGCTCCTAAGTATCATACGTAAATGTATTGTTAAGCGTCAACAAAAAACAGTGATCTACAATTACACCTCCTTACATATCACATCTTAGATTTCTCAATATCAGAGGTTGGAAGATGCGTGCGGATCTTTCATTTAATCCTTATCAGGAGTGAAGAAGAAGTATCTAATATATTTGAAGCACATAAATTGATTTAAAAACAGTTGTAGTAACATGTACATATACACTAAGCACACCGGGCAAATAGATTTGAAAGCAAAAAATGCTCTATATCTGATTTTTCGAGGTCCAAAATTTTATATGTATATATAAGTCCAAAAATATTCACTTTTGAAATTTAATGACCATAAAGGTTTTGTATAATAGTTTTTTATTTTCATCAATCAAAATAAAATATAGCCTATATTTGAAGTTGTAGAAAGTTGTATATCTGTGAAAAAATAATAAATTTACTCTAAATGACGATGAGATCTCTGACAGGATATTATAATGTGTATAAGTATGATAATCTTATATATTAACATTTGAGATTACAATTTATATTAGATATAAGTACTGTTATCTAGCTATAAGTACTATGAGAGAGATACTTAAAACTTTTTAATCTAAAAGCAATTTTCTTTTAAAAACATTTTTATTAATTAAACCGAAACGGCGTGGGAAGAAAATCTTGTCTCTAAAGCTTGGAATTTTCAATCAATTTCTTAAAACATATATCATTTAATTGTTTGTGACTTTCACGTTTGTCACACCTTTTGTAGATACTTTTAACGCGATAAAATATTTATAAAAGGTACTAGCGCATCAAAACACGTAAATCTACAAAATATAGCATTTAATGTTAAAGAGTAAATAAAATAAAAGCACACAAAATATATGATATCCTTTATTAGATTAATAACTTATACTTTTATTATAATCATAAAACCACAATTTGTTGATTTTATTTTCATTAAAATGAATTTTATAAATTAAATAATATTATCATAATTATATCGCAAGCTTAAATGAAAGCTTAATCTGTTTAGTTTAAACTGATTAAAATATTCTGAAAAGCATTTCGTTAGATGTTATTTGCTTATCGCATTCTTATTTTACTTTAGTGTTTAATTCACTTATTTTTATTTTGTACTTATACATTTCACTAACATTTATATTTTCTTATTATTTTATATATTATGTTATTTAAAATTGAATCATTTTTATCTACCATCATACCGTCCATTTTGAAATGAGATCGACATCGGTGTAAAACTAATTGTAATTTTCAGCATGATAAGATAACTATTTCGAAATTTTTCAAAAGTTCCAAGCTTTGTCCCGTAGAAAAAAAGGAAAAAATCATGTCAAATAAAAACGAAGATAAATCTTCAGTCTGCCATAGATAACAAACGAAGCATATAACCAAGGTAATCGTCGGTATCCAATATCACTAGATGTTGGAATGCAGCCAATGTCATCAACAAGTATGAGCCATTCATCGAATTGTTATTGGGGGCTGCTACGCTATCGGAACGTACCGTCACGTCCATCAAGAGGAATTAGCATTCTGTGTGGGTTTATAATATTTTGATATATATAATTACTCGCCTACGTACTCCTTGATTAATTAGTAACTACAATTGTTTACAGAGTATATCTTTGATTGGATTTGCTATTAGCACAATTTTGTGATCAAACTCTTCGTAAAATTCTAGACAGTATTAACAGCTCCGATTCTCTGTTATAATTTTATGAAAGATTAATAAAAATGGAGGATGATGACGATGCGATATACATCTTTATAATTATGTTCCTGTTATATCAGAAAATTATACTAAATAGTGGACTGCGATGATTTTGTTTTTAGTATTTTATTATTGTCATACATGGTAGATAGATTTATACACTATCAGAGGCATTTAAAGTTCTAACCCGTGTAGGGACTTTGTAAGTGTGTTAGTTACAAAGTTAACTTTAGTAATTCACCAAGTTAATTTCCACTGTTCAATTGAGTATGGTCCACCATACTTAGCTAAAAAAGCAAAGCGATAACTGAAACTTTCAACGTTCCATTCTGATTTCGATAAAAATAATTCCTGAAATCTAAATATAGACGCTTGATTAAATCGAGAATAATGTGCAGCAAATAATGTACATTTTTACAAAATAACATGGTAATATTCTAAATTGTAAGCCGCCATTGTGAGACTGGAAATTACCTTTTCTGTGCAATTTTTATTTACTCGTGGAACCGCTGCGGACGTAACGAAAAAGATTTCTTTTCGCGCTGAAACAAAAGGTTCGCGCAATTTTCGCTAAATTTTAAGGCGTTCTTAAAATATTGGACTGCTTAAGTGGACAAATTATTATTGTTGATTCTCCAGTGTCTGGCAATAAAGGCGGTCTTTATTAAATTGTATCTCTGTAAGATATTTCTTTAGATTTTACCATATAATTGTGGTCTTTGCACCTTCTACAATATCTAAATCTGATGCATGAAATGTTATTTTATTGTTTGTTTGTTACCTTATTAGTACCTAACGAAGTATTTTATTGTTTTCGTGTGGTTTGTAATTTTTTGAAAGGAGGGAAAATATTATTTATGGGCATCGGTAGTGATCGATAATTAATTTTAAAGAAAAAAATAAAGTAGGCTTTGAACTGAGAATCTTCTGTTTGGAACTCGGTTTAAATGTATAATGTCCAACGAATACCGTTCTGAAAACCGCACTAAAGTAGGTTCAGCGAAAAGCGAAATAATCGCGGACAAATATAAATATTATATCCATACACAGACAAATCATATCCTATTAATATTGTAAATGCGAAAGTTCGTATGTTTGTTTATTTGTTTCTTTATTTGTTACTTCTACACACAAAAACTGCTGAGCCGATTTTCATGAAATGTGGCACAAACATAAAGGGTAACTTGGATTAGCACATAGGGTAGCTTTTATCCCGAAAAAATGTTCCTATGGGATACCATGGGATGATTTTCTACGCGGGTGAAACCGCGGGGCGCAGCTAGTATAATAAATACAGGTCAAACTGACTTTCTTTTGAAGTTGATTAAAAAGACCTGACAGCCCGTTTGCCTTATACATACATTTTTTTTATAGTATAAGGGGGCAAATGAGCAGTCGCAGACATTTACATGACTACCGACGCTCATAGAGGTTACACAGATGCGTTGCTCTTCCTCCTCCCACTTCCACGGGCCACCGGACATTTACACACCCAACGAAACTCGACAGCACAGTTGTCACTTTACGCAAGTTTTGTGAAAGCGAGAGGTACCTCTCCGGTCGTGCCCGCCCAATTCGGCTACATGCATGCATGCAGCATGGCACTACTTTCACCTTTATACTATTTGCAGTATTCTCAAAAGTAAAAAGGTCGTAAATATTTAGTCAACTATCAGCCTAAATATACTTCTGCTTCATCCAAATGGATAATTAAAACAGTCCACAATTTAAATACAGATGAAATGACCGCATGCATGCATAAGAGGAGGCCATTAAATGAAAAATATTATCCATTTTAATGCTCACCGCGAAATTGTGTCACCACCTGCTTGCTCAAAATTATAAATGTACGAATATTCAATGAAAGATACGTAATGCCATTAATATTTATCGTGTAGGTTTTTAAAAATTTATGCGTGATAATGGTTTCTTTATTGGCACAAGTTGCACTGTATCAGGGGCATACGTATGCAAATATGGTTCTGAGAACACTTATTGCGTATTTTCGTTTACTCTCTTTTTTTTCTCTACTCATTTTGTGACCGGCGTAAATGATTAATATTAGGTATAGTTTATTTCGAACGTATAGCACCATAGATAATATATCTAATAAACATAGATATAGCACTTTAAGTTATATGATATACATGAATTAATATGTCAAAACTACTACAAAGCAGTACTTGCAGTGTAATTTGGAAGGCACTTGAGTGATGAGTTCTGACGGTGACACAATATCTGTATTGTTAATCGGATTTTTCGTGCTTTGACTTTGAAGTGCTTCAGCCATATATTATTTCACTATATTTTTGTGTTGTGATTGCTCCATCTACCTACGTTCACGCTGAAATGAAAGTTTTTAAACCGATTAACTTTTTGATAAATGTCACTTTACAAGTTCAAACTAGAATATCTTGAAAGTCTTTTATTGTATTCAAAGTTGCTAAGACACATTTAATAAAGAAAAGAATCTCTGTATTTTAATTCTTTTTCATTTGTAGACGCTAAAAATAGTCAACAAAAAATTGTAAGGGAGTTGGTCATAAGTCCTTTCTAAAACTGAATCCTTCTGGGTCTCAACATAAATGTCGTAAAATCAATGATGTCTTTAGTTTAAACTTGCGGTTCATTTAATTATTTAACAAGCCCCAAGTTTTAGAAGCTTTACATCAACCATGGCCACGGATGGAGCGGAAACCAAATAAATAAACCGTAATAAAATCCTTTAAAGTTATTTTAATGTAATGTCGTAAAGTTACCGGAACAAAGGTCTTACATTTTAGATCACGATATAAGTTAATTAGCTAGGTTTATTGTAATATTTCAACTTTAATTCTACATAAAATAAAAAATACATTACATTAGCTTTATTCTACTAGTATTACTAATTAGTTTCTTATAATTAACCTCGGTTTAAGATCAAGCCTGGTATATCAGTTTGATTCACTCTCTGTTAATTAGGTTAAGCAGTTAGATCACACACTGTCTAATATTTTTATACTTCATCCATCGATGACCTTCTTTTAATCTATTTTTTATACTTAATCTAGTACACTAATTTCATAATTAAAAAAATCTTGTCACGATCTTTATAGTTGAACTCCTCTGAAACAGATCAAGTAATTTTATAACATTATCTATGTGTATTCGGTAGGCTTGAGAACAGGTCAACATTTAGTAAAACTTATACATATAACACTTATAAATATAAAACATATATTTCGACGAAATCTAAGCAAAAAATTATCAACGCACAGCTCGAACAAAATTCTGGCCCGATAAAGCTGAAATTGAGCATAAAACAGCATCGCGAAGCACATCCAGCATGTAAAACTGTTAAGAGAAAAGAAAAGCAAACAATTATTCAAGGAGAAGCTGAATAAAACCATTTAATACAAAGAAAAGCTATTAGATGTCGCGCCGTTCGGTGTATTTGTGTGGCTGTCTAATTGTTGTAGTGACGTTTTAATACCCAGCCTCATTGTCTTCCTATCGCCCTATATTTGGCAAAAGTGATGCTCGGAGCTCCGCTATCGATAGATATACATTATACGTATCATTACATTTGTTTATTTTTAAAATATTGTCATTTTAGTATGAGATGTGTAGCCGAATTGGTCGGCATGACCGGGGAGGTATCTCTCACTTACACAATACCGGCGTAAAGTAACAATTGTGCTATTGTAATTCGTGCGGTCAGTAAGTAGACGGTAGTCCATGGAGGTGGGAGGAGGAAGGAGGGCAGCGCATCTGTATAAACTCTATACAGATGTCAGTGTATGTGATAATTCTTAATATCGTTGTATGGTTCAAGAACACTAAACACAAACTCCAAGACATATTTTGATAATTCCGGCATCATTCGACGCAGAAAAAATCACTAATTCCGAATATGTATATAACTCAATATCTCCCAAAACGCGAAAACCAGAAAGCCTTTCACCCCTCGATATACATTGCATATGAACTAAATCTGATTCTCTTTTCATCTACAACTAATATAAGATCTACGTCCAGGTTCATTTGGCATAAAAATGTAATTTAATATTCGCATACTCTTATCCATTTTATGTACTTATATTACGTACCGGCAAACGTAATGTAGGACGCCCCGTGACTGAATGGAGTGACGACATACGCAAAGCTGTGGGCAGGAAGTGAGAAAGGTTAGCCGAAGATCGAGACATGTGGCGTGCTAAGGGAGAGGCCTATGTCCAACAGTGGACTGCAATAGGCTGATAATGATGATGATGATGATATTAATATATGATTACAATGGAAGATGGATAATATAAAACATATTAGAAGATAATAAGTAACCTACACTTTAATTAAATATATTCATTAGTTTAGCTATCTCATAGAACTTTGTTATTTGCGTCCTACTTGACCCAGTATGTGAGCATGAGTAGGAGCAGCAAATTGTCACTTCAACATACTAATTAATTATTTTATACGTCAATGCAAATCAAAGAGTGACTAAGATTATGTTAGAAGCAGTGTCATGGCTGTTTTGTAGCCAATTGAGCTAAACTTCGAATGTGTTTTTCTGATCTCAAAGGTCGGCTACGCCTGGTGTTTCAGATACCTGTGGGCGTCGGAAATCACCTTTATCGCGGTGGCTCGACTGCTTTTTTGCCCCCGTAGTATAAAAAAATGTGCTATGAGCCAGATCATACATAACTCTGGTGTGACATTAGCTATATGTAATGTGATAACTGTGTTAATTAATACGGATAGTAAGAGTTCAGACAAACTATTGAAAATATGATGTACAGAGTAGAATACGATAAATGCGTCCTTGTGCGGATGCTTATGTCGTCGAAGTCTGGAATTATTTCAGTTCCAATTTCGGGTTCGACACTCGGGTTTTCCTTAGTTCCTATCCTTTAAATAAATATACAATATGTAATGAGTAATCTTGCCTTTCGTAAACGTGGACAGTGGCTCTTACGTTTATCCTCCATTTGGTTTTCAGAGCAAACTTGAAACCAACTCGAATTTATCAAAGTAAGTGTAATATATGTAGGGCCTTAATGGTTATCGTAATTCGTAATATAATTTCTGTAATACAGAGTTTTTACAGCATTTTTTAAATACAAGAGTACACATTTAATATTGTCATTAGCAATCTACAATGCTTAAAATATTAACTGATTACTCTTATTTATTTCTTATGATTATTAATTTTCAACTTTACAAACAATGTGAAAAAATATAATAAAATTAATGGACATAACATTTCTAAAACTGTTTCATCGTCATCATTACACTTGAACGATGGAAGTACAGGGACAAAGGTCCATCTTCCCTGAGAAACGTCAAATCTCTTCTCTGATACTAACTTAACTTACTCGTTTTTTTTTTTATGGTATAGGGGGCAAACGAGCAGTTGTAGCCATTTTCATGACTACCGACGCCCATAGACATCTGCATACAGACTATACAGATGCGCTGCCCCCCTTTCTCCACCCACCTCCATGGGCCACCGGATACTTACACACCGCACGAAACGCGACAGCACAGCTGTCACTTCACGCTGGTCTCGTGTAAGCGAGAGGTACCTCCCCGGTCGTGCCGGCCCAATTCGACTGCATGCAAGCATACAGCGTGGCACTACCTATTACTGTACCTCGTACTTCAGCTACTGCGCGAAGCGGCATCTTCCTTCGCCCACGTCAGTAAAATATATATTTTGAACAGGCTGGTGATTGAAGATGTTTATTTATCGACACCCCACACCCTCACTACGGCTGGCGTGCTGCCAGCTCGTATTCGAGACGCTAGCCTGTTTTGCTAGTTTATTGTAAGCTTTGATGTTCCAAAGTTGGTAGGTACTATCGAAAAACGATATACCGTCACAATATATTATTGTACCAGTATGTTGGAGAACAGAATAGAATTTAAAGTGTATAACATTTAGTAAGTATTGCCACGCTGAATTGGGCCGACACGTCCTGGGAGGTACCTCTCGCTTACACGATATCGACGTAAAGTGACAGTTGAACTGTAGAGTGTCGTGTGGTGTGTAAGTATCCAGTGGTCCACGGAGGTGGAAGGAGGGTAATGCCAGATGCAACCTCTATGTACATGGGCGTCGCTAGATGTGAAAATGACTTCGTCTCCTCGTATCCCCCTTATACTATAAAAAAGTTAAGGTTGCACTTCTCGGCACGCGGATGAAGGATAGGTAATAATAATATTATCTTTGGACATATCACACTACGTTAGCCTAGCCCCGTGCTAAATACCGTAAGGACTTGTGTTACGGGTTCTAAATAACGGAAATACATTTAAGATTTTTATTATAGAAATATATATATAAATACATAGTCCATGACGCACTGGCGCAACATGCTCCGCTTATCCGAGGCCTGTGCCACTTGCTGCAGACAGGTCGGATAAGAAAGAGTTCACTATAATAAATACGCCGCAAGAAAAAAAAAAGAAAAAAGAACACCTGTATTGAGGTTATCATATTATATTGTCTTTGGTTAATAATATTTTTTAAAATCAATATATTCTTAATCATTCTTATTTATTCGTGTTAACAGATTCCTTATCTACTATCTAGTGATTTAACGGCATACTTTTTTTTAAATTACAAAGAGTCAATAAAATAATACGGGTAGTGTTCCTTTCTAAGCACTCTTACATTCTTAATAAGATCTAAATAAAATCTTCGAAACACCCTTGTACCCTACATTTTTCGGCAATTGTCCGATAAGGCATTTCCTGTCGCTTGGGAGCCCTTTTTTATCCTGAATAAAAGGTAGGAAGATATAACAGTCTAATAAACCCTTTGCATAAATTTCAACTTATTTATTTCGGTGTTACGAAGAATATTGATTTCTTGTGCGAATATTTCCGAATTTTGAAACAAGCTGCAAATCTCGTAGGATCTGTCTGACTTGGCTGATACAGATTTAACAGGCCTTGTCTTTTATAACTCACACTTATATACCTATATCTACTACCCGTGTAAAATTTATCTGAATTACGAGTAGATACTCATTTTTTTATAGCATAGGAGGCAAACGAGCAGTTAGGTAACCTGATGTAAAGTGAACACCAACGCCCACTGACATCCGTAACACCAGAGGTCTAACAGATGCGTTGTCGACCTTTGAGGAAAGAGTAAGCTCTTTTCTTGAAGTCCCTATCATTCACTCACTTTTCATTTTATTACAATAAAAAGCAACATTAAGTTTTTCCAGATTTTATAAAGTATATATTGAAATTCTTCTAAATACTTTCAGTAGTATTTTAATTATATGTGTAACAAATATCATAATCAAACACTTTCGTAACAATTTTAATACAATCTGCCCAATACAAGAACGCGGCTGATCCTTACACTTGCTAAAGACATTAGCTTTAAATGTTATATTATGAAATTTTATTTACAGACCAATTAAAAGAAAATGGAAGCGATGGACCTAATGTTTACCTTAACGCATTAGTACTTTTCACTATGAAAGTAAATGAATATAACGTGACCCTGAGGTACACAAAGTTTTCAGAACATCACATTTTAAAGAAACATCATTCACAACTTCGTGTACAAGACTTTAATAGCGATAGTTAAAGGTATTGTTATATTTTAAGTTTAACAATTTTTGTGAACGACACTTTGATATTGCTGTTGTTGACTTTTATATTATACATCGATTCCATGAAAATATCGGGATAAAAGTTGAAAAACATCTTACGACCGTTTTTGAGAAGTTAAGAAATAATAAATTTAAAAAAAGTATACTCTCATCGGTGCATGAAATATCAATAAACAAGGTATAGACAAATCTTTCTAGTTCAAAACTAGAAAGATTTTTAAAATATTGTTCGACTGCAAGCTGAGGGGCGACGAGTTGACAATATGCAGTCGCTGCATAAAATGTGCTGCAAAATTTCCGAACATGTGCTGGTGACGTTATACAATACAATATCTGAATTCTAATATTTGACTTCTTAAGACATACATCTATGTTAAAATATAATAATAATAATAGTTTATTTCTCACCACAATACATTTTATACACTAATAATTAATATGATGCTAACATAAATAGGAGTATTGTGGGGAACTGGTGCCTAAACTAGGCTTTATAGGTCTGTATTTCAGGTCACCAGGTCTCCACTCATGCTGCTGGTTGACAGTAGTATAGTTAATTAGTAGTTAACAGTACAAACATTACACATGTTATCATTACACATAATAATAATCTATTGATAACTAACTCTACAATATCCGATAGTAACAAAACTCACAAAACTCCCTTGTCACTTGCCGTAATCCTGGCCTAGCTCATTAACATTATCTATATTCATCCGTCTTGTAACCTTTAATACCGCTGGTATCCAGGACTTGAAAATAGCCGTTATTCTTATTTTTATTCAAAGTATTTTTTCTTTTTTTTTATCAGTTAAATTTCACTCCTCCGGGATAAAAATACATTAACACAGGACAAAAAGTCAGACTAGTAAACGAAATAAATCATATCTCTTGTAGAGATTGTTCAATGGTTTTGAATATTTTTTCTCGTCCTTCATTTTTGAGGAAGCTTTTTGTAAATAGTAGTCATATTTCCTACTTACCTTTTGCATTAAACAAATTTTAATTATTGCAGTTATTTTCTTTTAATAAAAATAACTCTGAAATAAATGAGAGTTCAGCTGTTTTAAAATAATAAACTTATTTTTCTATTGAATACTGTAGTTTTGTACTCTGCTGTATTTTATGTATATTATTACAGAGACTCAAATACCTTCCTTTTAAAGCAATCAGTAAATAAAGATAAAATTAAACATTTTTTTAAATAAAAAATGTACGAATTCAGTAATAGTATGTCGAGATTAAATTTCAATCAAATGTACAACAAAAATGCTTTTTGTAAAATGTAACACAATATGTGCATGAACGCTTTAAAATTTGTTCAAAGAAATTGAATTTAATCGGAAATTCTCTGCAACTACGCAATTTACAGCCATTAATCTTTTTTTTGTGCATAAAATTATCTTTTTATACATTTTATAATATACTCCATATCTTTGAGTATTGATATCCTATTTAATCAATATAGTTTAAACGTTTAATTAGTGAAACGCGAATATAGTAATTAAACTTATAATTATACTAATAACAAGACTTACTAATGAAATAATATAGATTACAAGTTATATGGCATTATTGTAAGTAATTTACTTGTTAAGATCAGCAAATACTTATTAGAAACTAGTAGATCCGACAGTAGTTGTCTTAAAATAAATAAATAAATAAAAAACACTTTATTTTGCACCAAAATAACAATAGCTGAGCACTTAAAACTAGATAGATACAGGTACAAAAAGGCGGTCTTACCGCTCTCAGCGGTCTCTTCCAGACAACCAGTGTATTGTTATTATTGGAAATATGTTATCATGGTAATATGTAATGTTATATGAGCGAGTTGTCAATCCGTTATTTTTGTCCTACAGTGGTGTATTTTTTTAATTTTTCATTATATATATTGATAAATTATAGCCTAAATGTTACCGACCACTTATACCTATATAATAAAAAACTCATCAAAATCCGTTCAGTAGTTTTTGCGTGAAAGCCGCACAAGTCATAGACAAAATTACGTCTCCTACAGTTTTATTATTTTATACTAGCTGTACCGTGCGCGCGTTGATATGCCACCAGCATGGACAATATATAAAATACACATAAGAAATTTCAAACCTATCGGTCAAGACGTTTAGTAGTTGACATAGCAAAAGCAGCGCCATCTACCGGATCCAATTGTATTTTTTAAGCATCCGGGAAATTATCAAAATACTCATATAAAATTTTAACCCAATCGGTTTAGCCGTTTAGAAGTTTACCCGTTTTTACATACGAATTAAGCATTTTTCCGTGGTAAAAAATAGTGTATGTTAATCTGTGATAACGTAGCATTCAAATGGTGAAAAAAAATTTTAAATCGGTCCAGTACTTTCAGATCTTATTCGTTACATACAAACACACACACATACACACAAGCAAATCCTCTCCTCATATTTCCTCTTTATAATATTAGTATAGACTATAGATATTCAGCAATTCTTTTTCAGTTTTTTTTTCTTTCAGTTTCTTTCAATTCTAAGCTTTATAAAATTTTGTTGCACATTCGTAGCACAACTACAAACGCACGTAGCACAGTTGGCAGCGATACGTGTTTTCCATTATTATTACTGCATTAAAATATCAAACAGCAACAAGAAAACCATATTAACATTATAAATACTTTATGTTTGCTTGTTACTCTTTCAGGCTGAGGCTGAAGCAATAGGTGTACTAGGTATAATTTTTGATATTGTTTACAAACTAGATTAACATCTTCTTCTTTAACTTAAGAGCAGAGCTGGAGTCATAGATAATACACAATACACTAGGTAGCTGGAGTGGTGAAGTTTCTTCCAGTTGGCCCTGTCCTCTGCTAATCTCTTTTGCTCCTCTTAGTTTACGACGTTCACCTCCTTAAATTGATTAATATATTATGCCTTTTTGGTCTCCCTCTTTTTCTCCTTGCGTGATAAATTAACATAATTATATAAAAAGATAAGGTTTACTTGAGATATATTTTAAGCGGGCAAACCAAGATCTTAAAATCTAAACATGCATTATTATAGATAAAAGGAATTATAATTACCGAACTATGTTCAAAAGAGATGAGAGATCAAAGGCAAGTTGTGGTTTAGTATATTCGTGCAATTCATGACGTCCCATTATAAAGTTTTGAGCACAGACATTTCCGCAATATTCTCTTTGTGATTGGTGGCATAGTTATTGCGTGATACACGCACATACGAGCGTGGTTTACCAATTTAGATATCAGTTAGAAGACGAATAATAAATTAGTTACAAGATAGAAGACGAATAATTTAAGATAATAGTAATTACAATATAAAGAAAAGTAAATTTAAATGTGGTCTATATTTAAATTACAAATGTAAAGTAAATTAATGACGTTAATCTGTTGTAGGAGTATAAAAATCGGAAATTAGTTCAAGGCGATTCGACAGTGATTGTCCAACTGAGTTCAAATATCTCATCATCATCATTATCATGATATGCAGTACGTTCAGTGCTTGATACAGGCCTTTCATAAGAAGCATTCGTCACAGCTTGGAGTCACTTGACGTCCTTTAAAAAAACAATTCTTTTTTAAAACATATTTTTCAAAATTTGTAACGCTAGAGTTGTATTATTCAGTAGCTTTTGCTTATTTTCTACCGTTAGTTTTGATTAAAGTCTTTTGTAGTTTGAATTATATTATACATTTTTATTATCTGATGTTGTATAAAAATGTATGATCCACGTTTTAAATGACTTCAAATGATATTTAATATTTCCACCATCAGAATCATAATACCAAACGTGTTCATATCGATCGTGCTACAATATTCTTGGCACGTTACAACTCGTACAACTTTTATAACTTCCCAAACACTAACGCAGACTCGTCTTTCCTATATAGGTATTTGCATCTTTCTACAACTATTACTTTAAATAATAGACTTTATAAGATATTTTCACATTACAATATAAGATCATGCACAAGACGATCAATAGGGAATATTTTTTTTATATTTTTAAATGATAATTTACATAATTACATTAATGCAAAAAAATATCAGCTCTGAAAAAACAATATTAAGTTC
>LUGF01043840.1:482628-494965 GCA_001625245.1 Calycopis cecrops
ATGTTGCGCCAGGGGTCGCGGGTTCGAATCCCGCCTAGGTCATGGATGTTTATATATGTGTTTATATGTATTTCTATAACAAAAATCTTAAATATATAAAAAATCTTAAATTTATAAAACATATTAAATATATTCCGTTGTCTAGTATCCGTAACACAAGTCCTTACGGTACTTAGCACGGGGCTAGGCTAACGTGGTGTGTAAAGTCCACAGATATTTATTTATTATTTATTACACTGACTGATAGTAATCAGTTATGGCTATATTATGTTCCGTAAGGCTTGAGAGAGTTTGAACCTAGGGGTCATTGAGCGAAGGGTAAAAAAGGAGGCGTTTTATGACATTGTCGTAATCAATAATAAAAAAACTTGAATATAAGTTTTCTCCTTATACATCAAGTTAGCATTGAATGCACAGATGAGCTTTATTACAAGAACAGAATGGATAAGACTTTTTCGTACTCCATTGTGACGTTCCTAATATAGACCGTCGTTTTAAAAATCGTTTTTTACAAATTTACATTAAAATTTTTAATCATCACGGGACTCTTTATAGTTGATACGCCTCTTTGTACAGGTGAGTCGTAGGGATCTTAAAATGTTCTTATTTTAAATATAATTTCCTTTTTCCTTTCGCTCTTTGTTTGAAATTGTACGACTCATTAAAAATGTAATAAAAAGAATAATGTTTAATTATTCAATATATCCAGCACGATTAGAAAATAATGGGATGATTAGATAATCTTTACTGAGCCTATTCATGGCCGCTTTAATATTTTTTTCTACAATTCCAATTAAACTTTTTCTTGCCGTTTATTCAAAGGTTTTTTTTAATAACCAACAAACGATTTTAGTAAATATACTTCGCATAGCTTAAAATGAACGCCAAGATCGAGGTTCTATTATGTTATAGCAAAAAAGGGACTATTGTATCACTTTAAATATAATTAATGGACAACGATACTTCTCATAAATCACAAAAGTTTATTCATCACTACAAAAATGTATTATTATTTTTATGTATATGGGGGCAAACGAGCAGTCGGAGTCATTTTCATGACTACAGACGTCCACACGACGACCACATAGACGCTACAAACATGCGCTGCCCTCCCTTCTCCTTCCACCTCCATGGGCCACCGGCTACTTACACACCGCACGAAACGCTACAGCACAGCTGTCACTTTACGCTGGTCTCGTGTAAGCGGTCGTGCCGACCCAATTCGGCAGCATGCAAGCATGCAGTGAATCACTACCTCTTACAAGACTTACTTCTGTTCTGTTATAGCCCAAAAATGGACTGTTCCATCACTACAAACATAAATATTATAATCAGCATTGCTTCCCATAAATCATAATGTATATCCATCACTACAAAAGGAAGTATAAAGGTAAAAGGTAGTAAGGTAGTAAAGTAGTAAGTAGCATGACCGAGAGGTATATCCTGACCTGATTCAGCTGCAATGATCATATAAACCTATATTTGTTCTACAAAATATTATGTTACAAGATTGAGGTAAATTGACTTCCAAACACACCCACAAAAAGAATTCCAAACGAGTTGAAGTTCCGGAGTCCGTATAATACAGGTAAGGAGCCGGGTTTGCTGGAAGCTTGCCAGAATGTAATGGAGGGTCATTATATTACTATACTTACCGGTATTTCACGGATTATATTGTTGACTGTTCTCTACAATGACCTAGTTAACATGCACATGTTGGGTAATAATGAATCCTATTAAAATCTAATTAAGATTGTAATTTGCTGGATATTATCACAGATAAGGTCGTTAAAGGTCGTAGAGTATTCGCTAACCGCCTTTCTAATGATTTTATGGTAAAATTAAGGAGGAGAATTTTATTTGTTTTACAGAAGGCGAAGATATTACTTCATTTGGCGCCAGGCATAGTGCATGGTTCAAGTCAAGAACAGCTGGCATAGGTGGAGAGAGAAGCTCAGCAAATTATAAGCTTTAATCAAGGCCATTAAGAAAAGATAACCTATACGGTTAGGTAGTAGTTGTACCTGTTATATTATGTATATAAATTTATATTCAATTCATTCACCATTTTATTAAAGGGTAGTAATTAAACGAGTGACTGTAAATTAAAATTTGAGGTATCAAAAATAATGAATTTAGCGTACAGAATTACTAAGTGAGCGACTGACTGCGAGCGACTAGAAATCAATAAAACAGCGACTTACAAACATCAATTTGAGCTGCTTAAAATACAAAATGAGAAACTTCATAATATTTGAGCGACCTAATAATTGTTTGAGTGACAACATTACATTACATTACGTTCTGCATTTTTTTCAAAATTTGGTAAACTATATAAATATACTGAGCTGCATTTTATATTAAATGAAGTGTTTTGAATATTAAAACGTATGTGAAAAATGCTTTATTGAGCTGTGTACTGTGAGCACACATTTTTTTTTTAAATTTGCTTATGAAAAAATTATTTGAGCAGTGTTTTGTGAGCGCACATTTTTTTTTTTAAATTTGATTAAGAAAAAAGTATTTGAATAATAATAATAATAATAATAATAATAATAATAATAATAATAATAATAATAATAAATACTGCTGGACGGGTTCAGTCGAGGGGGTTCTTGGTGGATATAACCGTTCCATACGATGAAAATTTCTTCTCCTTCCTCCATGGTCCACCGGCTACTTACACACTGCACGAAACGCGCCAACACAGCTGTTACTTCACGCCGGTCTCGTGTACGCGAGAGGTACTTCCTCGGTCGTGCCGGACCATTCGGCTAATGTAAGACACTACCTTGGGTGCCACTGTTGTCGGAATGTCAACTTCTAAACGGCTTGACCGATTGGGTTGAAATTTTGTATGGGTATTTCGATGGTTATCTGGATGGTAAAAAAATACAATTGGATCCGGTAGGTGGCGCTGTTGTCGGAATGTCAACTTCTAAACGGCTTGACCGATTGAGTTGAAATTTTATATGGGTATTTCGGTGGTTACCTGGATGGTAAAAAAATACAATTGGATCCCCTTGACCCCCCAGGGGTCAAAATATAAAAATGTCTAAAAAGTGGTTTTTGGACGTTTTATGACTTGCAGATCATTTTTAAAGGTTAGTCATGAGGTCAACTTGTGGTCAAATGGGGGTCGACCCCAAAATAACCCCATTTCATGTCCGCCAAAAATAAGGGGTTTTTGGAAGTGACCCCCAGTTGACCCCTTGGGGGTCAGAGGGGTCCAGTGAGGGTCGACCCCAAAAATGATCCCCAGTTCATGTCCGGCAAAAATAAGGGGTTTTTGGAAGCGACCCCCAGTTGACCCCTAGGGGTCAGGGGGGTCCAGTGAGGGTCGACCCCAAAAATGATCACCAGTTCATGTCCGGCAAAAATAAGGGGTTTTTGGAAGTGACCTCCAGTTGACCCCTTGGGGGTCAAGTGGTCCAGTGAAGGTCGACCCAAAAATGATCCCCAGTTCATGTCTGGCAAAAATAAGGGGATTTTGGAAGTGACCCCCAGTTGACCCCTTGGGGGTCAGGGTGGTCCAGTGAAGGTCGACCCCAAAAATGATCCGGCAAAAATAAGGGGTTTTTGGAAGTGACCCCCAGTTGACCCCTTGGGGATCAGGGGGATCCAGTGAGGGTCGACCCCAAAAATGATCCCCAGTACATGTCCGGCAAAAATAAGGATTTGCCAATCCACTAGGCTCGCTCGCTTCGCTCGCTCGCTGTGTATAAACATAGTCTAACCTAACCCATCCAAGTATGATTCTAAAACTCTAAAAATTTTAAAAATCACAGAGGTGTCCAGTGAGGGTCGACCCCAAAAATGATCTCCAGTTCATGTCCTGCAAAAATAAGGATTTGCCAATCCACTAGGCTCGCTCGCTTCGCTCGCTCGCTGTTTATAAATATAGTCTAACCTAACCTAACCCATCCAAATCAGAAGAAAGAATGTCAATTTCTAAAAGGCTTGACCGATTGGGTTGAAATTTCGTTGATTCGTCGCCCAGCTGCGCGCTATTCAAATTCGCGCGCAACGAACAATCTATAGTTTTCGTTAAAAAATCATATCAATATAAAAAACACAACACCTCAAATAGATTACCAGTCACCAATAAAGTAATAAAGCAGCTCACAAAACGCTGCTCAAACTGAACTTTATAGCAGCTCGTTATGTAAAACTTCATTTAGAAAAACCGTCTCCTAACTTATTATTAATGTTGCCCGCTTTGTATTTCTAGTCGCTCACTTAGTATTTTAGTCGCTCACTTAGTAATTTCGTCGCTCAGTTAGATTAATCGCAGCTCACGTTTTGTAAGCTCGTTTTGAAATTTATTATTGGCCAATATTCGTCGTTAGTTTAGTTTATTTTTCGCTCACTTATTTTTTTACCGCTCAAGTTATTAATACAGTATCTCATCATCAGTCGCTAAGTTATTTTTTAGTCGCTCGTTTTATTATTCCCCTTTATTAAATGTGCGCCAGATGTCTGTTTGAAAAAAGCATTGCCACGTCCTTAGTGTTGAGTGACTTCGGTGTCTTCTTCTTTAATTAAAGCAGAAAATCACTTCAGTCTGAGAACTCATTGCTTTTTTCATCATACGTCAAATTTGATGGGGTTGCATTAAAATACCTTCAAATTGGATTCACATATACTTCATCCTCAGTATATTACAATGATCAGGTATCGCAGATGAGCCTAATAGGTTGCATCGAATTATACAATAGATTGAAAACAATTCGTGCAGAAACAAGAAACGAGATCTATTGTCTTCTTTTGTTTATTTAGTAATCAATTCCACTTTTAACCTTAACAGATATAATTCTACTAGTCCTGTAAACTTGTGACATTTATACTCGTAATGTTTAAAATTTGGAGTGCAATGTTTCGGAATGAATGGCCGAAGTTCGGCCTGTAAATGGATGATTTATGACGACAACGGCCGCGACCAGTTCGATTTTGAAACAAGATTGAAAGCTGTATTGTGCGAGACTTGTATTCAGTAGCGAGTATTGTTCAAAATAATTCTCATTCATTTGAAGTATTTTTTTTTTTACTAAAAGTATTCTTTGTAAATTCGTGGAGACCATTAGAAGATTGACTCTAATAGCATTTCTTCTATTGGCGTAGAAAAAAATTGGAGAAAGAGAAAAAAATATGAAACCTTACCTAAATTGAAATCTAAATTCAAAAAACTCGACCGATTAAAATTTATTTCATATTATGTTTAAGGGTTATATTACACCAAACTACACTAACTACCTCTTTGTCTGATGCAGTTGAATTGGAAGAAGAATCTATCCTTGCACTCCAGCTCTCGTTAGTCTTTTGTTTTTTAAATTACATTAGTACATGCTATGCTCGTAACACATTAAAATAGTCAATAATTGTGCAGGCCATATTATAGTGCACAAGTAAGCGTACTCTCTTTTCTATCATTTCACTATTAAATTAATTGGTAGTCATATTTAAGAAGAGGTAGTGCCACACTGTCGAATTGGGCCGACACGACAGGGGAGGTGCCTCTCGCTTACACGAGACAGGCGTAAAGTTTCCGCTGTTGTAGCGTCTCGTGTGGTGTCTGTATAGCTTCTATGCGAATGTGTATGGGCGTCGGTAGTCATAAAAATAGCTCCTATTGCTCATTTGCCCCCCTATTCCATAAAAAAAAATGCAACCGGAGAAAAGTCAAGAGTAGGTCGGACTGCTTAACATGCTCTACCAGGCAAAGGGTGTAACAGAACTTCCTGACTCCAGGCCGTTACTATAAAATGAAAAACCCTACAACACATTTCGGTCAGACTTGGGAATCGATTCTGAAATCTGCTCCATACCTGTTATAAGTGGGCTATTGTAACCATTACACCACGGAGCAGTTCAGTGGATAAGTTAAGTGTAAGTCACTTTCACTTTATCCACATTCGTAGGTGTTATTATAAGGGCACTACTTGACCTTTCGTAAGAAGCCGTCTTATTGCGAAATGTCTCGTGAAGTAGGACTTACTTAATTACTAGATAACAAAGATTCAATTATTAAGCCACCACTTAAAAGTGATAGTTCTATGTATCGTTTCGTGCTACTTGTTTGTTTCCTAAAGAGCAGCAGGGGTAAAGAAGGGCAACGCAATTACACAACTATTAAGCACGCTAAGGGGCTTCGTTAAGTCGCTCCGACATCCCTTTTATCCCCATATGCTCTTAAAAAGAGAACCAAAAAATATATAAGATACTTTATCATGATCGATCCGTTGAACCAAATCCTATTAATTCATATTTATTCACAGTTCCTCGCTAATATGAACTGTTTACCTCAGTTACAGCGATGGCGCCGTGCCAAAGTCAACAAGTTAGGGGATTGCGACTTGTTTCGTATTTTATGTTTTTGCCGATAGACTAGTCGGCGCCTGACAACTATTTAGTGAAAAAATAGGAAACAAACAAAGTAGTTAAGAAATATAGATTGATGTTTCTAGAATTTTAAGAGTTTCGCCCCAACCGAAACTATCGTTGTCGGAGGATACGGTGATTTGTGTGTGCTTGTGAAATTCGATAGGCGAATTTTGCTGGTGTGCTATCAAATAATATAACCTACATTCCTTCAAAAATTAAAGTTTTATTGTAATTCCCCTCTAAGCTATGTAGTAAATTATAGTATATGCTTTTAAAAGCAAAAAGAGAATTGTAAATATAATGTATAGAGTCTGAGTAGAGAATGTTGAAAGAAGAAAACACTTTCTATGCAGTTATTCTACTGTGTATTCCATATACAATAAAAACAACTCTCATATAAAAAAATGATGAAATGTTTTAATGCCTCTCATTTGTTACATATTACATAACATGTAAAAGTAATTAACAAGAGTGTGTCTAAAGCTGGAAATTAATAACGAAAGCTCTTCGCAAAGCTTTTGCATGATTCATAAGTTGCGAGCTACAACTTTGTAACACGCTGACGTGCTCATTATGAACTTTTAATACACGAGTATGTCGTGGATCTTTTTTTAACTGTTGAGCGTAGTGACAGCCCTGCATTCGACGTCACTCACGGTTAAGTTTTTTAAGTCTATAGAGAAAGTTGTCGTTGTGGAGTTACTTAAGTATCTGTGTATGTTTTCTGATTCTGTACTATCTGACCCTGCGAACTTCCTATCGCCTAATAATGGATTCTTTATTTTTTTTTCTTTAATAGTTATTTTGCTATTTGGAATTCATTACTTTCATTTCTAAGATCATAACACTACAAAAAGTTTCTTTCAAGTTTTCAAATTCGTCGTGTAGAGTATAATTACCGAATGTCCCGTAGGAATGAGCGATTTTCCCGCAGTAAAAAGTATTCGAGATGTTGACCAGGCTTAAAATATATACACCACAAAAATTTTCACTCAACTCCGTTCAGTAGATTCGGAGATTAACCTGAACAAACAGACAGACAAAAAAAACATTGAAAAGTGTTCTAATACCTACTATTTAACATCACCCCAAATACGTTTTCGTCATATTCAATGTACAGACACATGGATTTTACTGTTTTATTAAATGTCGTGATAAAAAGGAGTGGATGGCACTCTTTTGTCCTTCAACTATCTCCATACTAAGTATCACATCGATCCGTTGATCCAATTTGATGTGAAAGAAGAACAAACAAACAAACACACTTTCGAATTTATAATATTAATATGGATTTAAAATCTCTGTGATCAAATCATAGATTTGTTTCTTATTCTGTATATATTATCTTTTCTTACGTATGTTATCTTATTCATAATATGAAATTCTTGATCCGGAAGTGTAATATTGCTTTTCAATCAAAATATAGCCTCTAGGTTTGTATTTTTATTGATTTTCTCGTAAATAAAAAATATCACAATATCGGTGTTGCTTTTATTGGGAGCCATTTTATTGCTGTCTCGTAATATTGGATAGTAAAGTATTCTTGTACAGGAAATATAACACGACACAATATCACTGCCCTTGCCAATGCTGGCGTATTTGGGCATAATTGTTTTTTTTTTTTTTTTAGGTAGAACTATGCTTGGGCTGAAAGCCAGTGCAGCTTCATCGATATGAGTGGCGAGCACCCTGGGGTTAGCTTAAGCCACTGTATTTGTAGTCGATGGGGGGCAGACCCCCCTTCTTTCCCAGCAACTGGGAGAAGGCAAACCGGACTATTGCGATTAATAGGTTATACTATTATTATCTTGGCCGAGGACAGCGGGTGTCCTCCTCTCCCCACCTCTAACGGAGGGGAGCAGCTCACGCGCGGCAGCTAAAAAGTGGCCAACACGGGTCATGAGCTAGAAGAGCTCTATGAGCTATAGATTTTATTCTGGCAATTATTTGCAAGAGAGCCACAAAGTGACACGCAAGTTTTTTAAAAATTACAGTTGAACTTCTTACACACCAAATTGTTTTTGAAGTAAACCTTCTTTACGCAGGCTTGACTTGGGGAGTAAACTGATGAATGGTTACGAGGCAAGTCGAACGGCAGCAGAGAGGGAGATATAAGTTAGTGAAAACAGAAAGAGAGTGACGTTTCTTATATTAGTGTAGGAGCAAGAAAGCAGTGTGCGCGCGCATGTTTTTGCTGTCTCCCTCTCATAGTTCGTTATATTTCGTGTACGAAGCTTTACTTGAGTCATGTAGTCTAAAGCATTGACATTGACTGACACATGAGAACACATGAGAAGATTCCAAGCATCAACACTACCTAAACCGAGAGGTACCTCTCAGGTCATAACAGCACTATCGGACTACAATGCAGTCACATACTAATTATTAGAATTCTTCGTTTCTTGAATGCCTACCCATATTTATGTCATAAAAAGGAAAAAGTGTCTAATTTCTTTTTTTCATCTTCTCTTCTATTGTTCTTTGTGGGGAGTTATCTTTGGAAATACCTGGTCCAGTCACAAAAACTCTTAGAAACAGAAAACTATCCAGCAGTGACATAAGCTGCATTTTATTATGATTGAACAAATTTTATTTTCGCGCTAAATCTTTTTATTTCCAGCCAAAAAAGCTACGCAAGTTACCTCTATTCAGTCCTCTAATGAAATTACGATACAAAAGTGAAAAACGTGAAGGCATCGTAAAATTAAAACTGACATAAAATGCTTAAATTCTCTTCGAGGGAAATATTCAGTGAGCCAAAAACTCCCTGAATATTTAGTATTATATTGTGAAACCTACTTACTACCAGTAATTTCATCTTTATCATCCTTAAAATAATTAACAAATTTCATAATCATGTTTATTTAGGTTTACAATAGGTATACTTATATCCGATAATAATAAAATATAGACTGTATGTTACTCCTGAAAGGTTTATTTGGTGACAAAATGTTGATACTCGCATTAGTATTTTTAAATACTAACCAACATACGAAGTTTCTTCACCTCTTCTTAATATTAGTATACATATTTGTTCAAGATAAATTTATTATCATTTCGTCACAAACTATCTAATTAAATTCCATTCTTACTCACAAAGGATTATTTACTTTCATTCATCAGATTCGCTGACGTTGACATATAAATGGAACACAGAAAGACCAATATGTGTTCGCCTAATAGACACGTATTTACTCTATGATGTATATTACGTTTAGTTCATATTTGCTAAAGGAGAAAATGTAACACAGGAATATGTGCTATGTGTGTACGCACACAGGATTCAAAGTTTCACTTGTAATTGAATAATATAAGTTTATATTTGCAAATATATACAACCAAGCAGCGGAATATTTCATAATTATGCCAAAGTTTATATTATTCTTGCTGTTGCTGTGAGTATTTTCTGTTTTGTTCTTTTTATTTATGTTCATAAATATAAAAGATAATTATAATAAAAATATGTTTCACATTGTTAAACTAAAACCGTTTTGTTGCTAAGTAAATTATATTATGAGAATGTTACATAAAAACACATCGATATTTATAACTTCATCACCATCATCTATCATCATCAGTCCACCCGCGACCATTGCTTCTGTAAAGCTTTTGAAACGTTGAGATTGTAAATTACTTAAAAAAACCGCCATAAAATTCGTTATAATTAGCATTACGATATTTCTAACTTATTTTACTTCACTTATTCGAAACCTATGACCTCATTAATTTAATCTTAGTGAGATCGATGATATATATTGCTGTTGTAATCAAGTAGTTTTTTGACTGCGGAAGCGCGGAATAATGCCTTTAGGCCCCGGTACTTGCGCCACTGTGCGGCAAAAGACATTCAAGTTTTTTTAGTCCGTGAGACTATTTTTCTTTAGCTATCTATTTGAATGTATTTTAGGATACTGATCCGGACTGAGCGGATCTTTAAGCAACATTTAAGTCTCCAGATCTACCCAAAGTATTTAGTATTTACTCGACATCTTTTTTATCAAGAAAATGCTAATAATTGTAAATTATGCCCATAGAATTAAAATAAGTGTCCAATATTTAACAATAGAATCTCATGAGTATCCTTGTAGGTAATGTAATATGTTGAGGACATTTTTCGTAAAAACAAATTGACGCTCAGACTAGTAGGTTATCTATTAGGGTTCTGCACTCCCTATAGGAGAACCGTACCCCACGAACCACATGAGAGTTCTCAGCCGACTTGAATCAGCTGACCACCGATATGTTGGCAACAGGCTCACCTCAGCCAATATACTAACTTAATTTCATTAATCCGCAGACACAGACATTTCTTCTTCTTCACAATTGTCAAACGAAGCTTGAGCCTAATTGTTAGATAAATCTATAAATATAATAAAAGTTATAATAAAATCTATACAGATGTTCGAAAAGAAATTGTTTGAGAATACTTTATACATTCGAATGCCTAACAGTTTTTACACATTTTTGTGTGTTTGTCTGTTTATTTCGTGATGGAAAAGCGGAAGAATGGATTTTTATGCATATTTTACCAATCTCAAAATCCCGTCCAGGTTATAACCTACAAGTTATATTAGCCTATAGGCTATAAAAATCCTCAGTGACACAAACCAAACGCCAAGCGGATGGCGCGGCGGGCGCAGCTAGCGTATGTTCTGAATAATTATATCAATGTCAGAGGCTCTGTTTTCAAATTAACCCGAACACAGTACTTAAGCGGGCACATTGTCGCATTTAATTGTTTCATTTCAAGTCCACGTCAAGCATATTAAGTTAGTAGTAAATAGGTGATAGTAATAAAGTTTAACAATATTTTTTTATTATTCAATTAAAATTTCTATACGCGCTCTTGACAGAGCGGTAAGCTAACGAAAGCGTTACAAAATATCACACATGAGGCGAGGCCAATGGAGGTTGCCATTCAAATTCGTTTAAAGTAAAACTTTTTTGTATTTAAAAAATAAATATCATGACATGTTCTGTCATTGTAACTAGGGTAACGAAAATCAATAATTAGGTTTTACTTTAGTTGTGCCATTCAAATTCAAAATTTAAATTCGATTGTAGTAATACTTTTTTTTATTAAAAAAATAAATAACATATGACATGTTATGTTATTCTAACTACGGTAATGAAAATCAATAATTAGGTTTTTCTTCAGTTGTGTGGTCTAAAGCACACACTTTTTTATTTTTTTCACACCGCTCATTTCTGGAGAACGACGATTTTTAAAAATTATATTAATCTTTTTATTGTTTAGAAAATTTACATTTAATGATATATTTTTGGTACATGTAGAATAGATAACCAGCGTTCGAAGCTGTATTGAATACTGACTCCTACAAATATCCGCACAAACAGATGGTAGAATCTGTACCAACGAGCAATCGCAAACTTTTGTAAGAGATTGTGCCACACTGCATGCTTGTGTGCTGCCCAATTGGGCGAGCACGACCGGGGAGGTACCTCTCGCTTACAGGAGACCGGCGTAAAATGATAGCTATGCTGTCGCGTTTTGTGCGGTGTGTAAGGAGCTGGTGGCCTATGGAGGTGGGAGGAGAAAGGAGGGCAGCGCATCTGTATGACCTCTATGCGGATATCTATGGGCGTCGGTGGTCATGAAATTTCTTTTTTGTTTTTTTTTTGTTTGCTCTCCTATACCACAAAAAATATATTAAAATATGCGTTATCTAATGAAAGGACAACTGACCCCTTGATAAACAACAGGCTGAATATATTTTAACGAGGTTGCTAAAAAAAACTTACGTAAGTATCATAAATTTAAGCAAACCGTAATATTTATGGCGAAAGTTGAAGCGAATGCGTAGCTTATTTATGATTTGGCGGACCAAGTTAAATTTTCACTAAGCAATATAAGTTAAGTGAACTCAAAGTCATAGTTTGCAAACGTTGGCCTACTAAGATGCTCTCTCTACTCTATTAAAATGTGCATCCTTGC
>LUGF01043840.1:517392-536125 GCA_001625245.1 Calycopis cecrops
TTGTATTATCTATCTTCCTAACTACATTTGATTATAGTAAAAAAATATTTAACCATATGGTTCCGTAAATTATGTAAAATGCAATATGACTTCAGGAGGTCATCCAGGATTTAAATTTCCGATAGACGGACTCGCATATGCCGCACAAAACGTGTGAGGATAGCCATCTACAGTCGTACCCCTCGACAATTCCCGCCTGATTGCGCTGTAACTACGCAATGACATTACAGAACAAAATATAGTTTTTTTTACGGTATAGGGGCAAAGGAGCAGTCGGAGCCATTTTCATGACTACCGGCGCCTATAGACATCCGCATAGAGGTTACATACATACGCAGTCCTCCTTTCTCCTGCTACCTCCATGGGACACCGGCTACATACACACTGCACGAAACTCAAAAATACAGCTGTCACTTTACGTCTCGTGTAAACGAGAGGTACCTCCCCGGTCGTGCCGGCCCAATTCGGCTGTACGCAAGCATAGTGTGGCACTACCTCTTGCTATGCAATTATGTTAATAATTTTGCCCGCCATAACTTGCGATAAACTAATATTCAACGAAAGGCTGGTGCGTTTAGACTCATGTCAAGATTAATGAATGTAAGATAAATGAGGAAGCTCAGCCACACATACGTTCTCGAGCCGTCAAATCTGCCTTTTCAAAATGAGTATTTTCCGCGTAAAATATCCGTTATCTTTCTATATAGACTTTCATATAGGTATATATATTTTATATATATTTTTGTGTCCGTATTTTTTTAATAAAATGTATCCTTTGTCTTTTGTAATACTTCTAAGAACATGTGTGCAAAGTTTTATGATGATCGGTTCAGTGGTTTTGGCGTGAAAGCGTAACAAACAAACTTGCATTCATGTTTATAATATTAGTATGGATTTAGATGAAATTTATTTTTATTTGGCGGTTGAATTGGAAATCACTTAATGTATTAGCAGCAGATGGTTTTAGGCAATTTGAAATAAATGCGAAACGGGGAAAAAACTAGTTACTTTTATAAATGACATTGAATATATTGGTAGTGCTCTCTGGGGGTGGGAGTTTGGCTGCTGATGATGATATTGGTGTTAGTTACAGATATGAAATATTAAATTGAAATGCATGCTTTATATGGGATATTATAATATGTTATAATTTATTTTATTTTAATAAAATTAACTATTTTTTTATGATTTATTTTACGTGTTTTCTCACATTTAATCAACTTGTTTTACCTTAGTATTTCACAAGTAGTTAAAAATTAAGTACATGAAGAAAATTACATTTATATAATGGGTTTGTTAAAGCTGCAGTGCACACACAAGTTGAAGGTAGGGAATGTTTGAGGTTCCACGAGTAGTCAAGTTGTTGAAGATGAAATCTTTGTCAACTTCCAAGCCCAACAGACGACGAACGCTGCGCAGTTAGTTCTTGTTCAAATATAGTTCGAAGGACCTTGCGTTTTCAAGTCGTGACGAGACGATCACTTTCTTAGGTTTATGTGTGAATTTTTATATTACGCGGCTACAGTTGTTTTCATCTTGGCAAAGTTTTATGTATTTTAATAAGAAGTAGTGCCATACATACATGCAGCCGAAGAAAGGAGGGCAATCCATCTGTTTATCTCTATTCGGATGTCTATGGGCGTCGGCAGTCATGAAAATGGCTCTGACTGTTCGTTTGCCTTGTTTGCATAAAAAAAACAGCCAATCAATCTTTGAAGTATTAAGTCTTTAATAATACTGTTTGATATCTCTTAATGTTCCAACTTTTGAAATCGAGGAGTAAACAAAATATATTTGGAAGTTTGATCTGAAGATACTTATACTTTTGCGGTTTGTTGGGGTTTTGTAATGATGTGTTCTAGCTCTTTCACAGTATTTGTGTGTATGAGAAATGAAATATATAAGTTTTTGAATTATTTATAATTAAAGGTGATATAATTACCATGATCGGAATTACGTTGAAGGTATTTATTGTGAGTACCGATGCTTAAGCTAGTCTAGAATGTCGTGTTAAAAATTCCCACCAACGAATGCTTTAAGTGATGTCATGATGGTTCAGTTACTGAGATGTCCTCTTGCTAAAATTCAGTGCATTTTATTTTAAGTGGTCAATGGCATCTTTTAGCGCGTACTTGAAGCTCAATCCACAATTCTCATATCCGGTCTAAGCGCGGCAAAACGTCAAAGTATCTATGGTACAAAAAACGGTATAAAGGTAATTTTTGGCTCTCAATAATAAGCATCATTAAGAAAATCTTGGAAATTGTAGAGTCGGCTTGTTTTATTGTTAAAAGAAACAGGGTGATCCCAGGGGCGTTTAAAGAAACTTATCAAAGGAACGAACGAGGATGTGAGAGAGATACGTGCCGGAAACGGAATCTGAGAACCTTTCGTGATCAGATTTAAATTGTGAAAAGGTCAAGTTAGTACTAGCGACTATCTCGACTAAAAATAAATAAAATTAGCGTTCAATTTTATAGCTCAAAAAGAATTTATCAGAAAAAATATTATTTTTTTTTAAATTAGTTAAACCATCATCAAAAAAAGCCCTCTTCATAAATAATTCCTAAATCAAGAAGTCCAGTTAATTTAATATCTGATACCTTGGTGTTTTATTTAATGAAGATGTGTCACCCTCCTACTCGACTGCTCTCCAATTGGGCACCGAAAACTGACAAGCCGCACGAAATGCGACGACATAGCTCTCATTTAGCATCGGCTATAACCTTAACACAACCTTATTAATTTACTTTAATTTAGGGTCAGTATTTTCTTCATTGTTATGGTCGGGTCATCTTAATGGGAAAAAATTTAATGGGGAAAGTCATGGTAATTTTATCAAACAATATTTTTTTTATAAATATGATACTGACGTAATCTGATGGTGATCTTAACGAGCATTGTGTTGTTTGTGAAAATTCCATTAAGTAAAGTATCTTCATGACATCATCTATTATGTTTTGTGGGCGTTTCGTTGGTAGAAAACCACCAAAACAAATGCATTGAATTCATATCCCCGGAACAACATAACCGGGGAGGTACGTCCCACTTACGCCACATTGGCGTAAAGTGACAGATGAGACAAGCCATGGCCCATGGAGGTGGGAGGAGGAAGGGAGCAACGCATCAGTATAACCTCCATGCGGATGTCTATGGGCTTTCGGTAGTCATGAAAATATCTCTGACTGCCTGTTTGGCCTTATACTATGGGAGGAAAATAAAAACCTATTCTGATATTATAAAAAATCAAATAACATTTTTACTAACATTTTTCTTGCACAAAACTAAAGAGAATTTCCGTTCTAATAATAATTAAACTCAGTGAAATCCTATTTGATATGAAAGAAGGACAAAGAAACAAACAAACACACTTTCCCATTTATAATAATAATATGAATATTTGGAAACTTGTGGAGAATCTTATGAGAACATCAATCAATCAGAGGCTTTACTATAAACGTTTATGTCGACGCTACGCAGTACAGTCGGCAATCAACAGTGCACAGCCGATGAGCAATCGCACAAAACAGTAAGCTGTTAATACCTCTCGATGAAATTGCATAATAGCAGCTGTATACTTTGTGTGAAATATTGTTATGTGCACTCTACCTAATAACTCTACTAGTAGAGTTTTCAATTTACTTGAAACGTTTCGTCTAATAACAGCTAAGTGTGTGTAATAAAAATTGGTAAAATAATATTACTGATAGCTCATATCAAATATTCAAACATACAAAGTTTTTAATTTGAAACTTTCAAACACAGGAATCCAAGTTATGTAACAGTTAAATGTTTACACGAAATTCGCGCGATTTTCTTTTCAAGCCTTTGGTACTTAAAAGTAAACAATTATACTGTCTAAAATAAAATTAGTAATTAATAGTAATTTGTTTAAATTATAATTTATATTATATTAAGTTAAAATAATTATGGTACCAACCTGTTACATAACATATAGCTTCATATAACAAAATAACACAAATCACAGTTTTAATCACGAATATTATTGCTTTTATTTGTTGAAGGTGAATTTCGAAATTAGACAGAGAGGGAGAGATACAGATGAAAGTTGACGTGCGCTTCGTACGTCAAGCCGAACGATACTAGTGCTACGGCGCTACGAACTTCGTAGCCTGCGCGTAGCATCCCGTAGCCAGAACGTAGAGGACCATAATTTCCGCGTGCTAGCCTTTCAAAGTTTTGTATCTGTTACAGAAAAGTAATACGCAATAAACTATTACTTCAATATACGTTATATCATTGTTATGGCGATATTATCATATTTTAGCATTTTCTCGCTTCATTTTTGCTTCCTAAAAGTTATTAGAAAATGCAAAAGGAAATACACATTGAATTACAGTATCAAACTTTATCAAAAAGAGAAGTTGATTGCTCTATAACTGACGTGTAGTAGTATGAAAGTCTGGATGAGCCAATTAGGTGATCAGATAAAGAAAGCAATGCATGCACTTAAACTCCCTTTTTGGGGGATATTTAATGTTTGTCTTTTAATATTATAAGGGAGCAAACGAGCTGTCGGAGTCATTTTCGTGACTACCGACGCGCACTGACATTCGCATAGAGGTTATACAGATACGTTATAAAGATACGTTGCGCACCTTTCTCCTCCCACCTCCATGGGCCACCGCACGAAATGCGACAGCACAGCTGTCACACTACGGCGGCGGTATCGTATGAGCGAGGCTGCATGCATGAATGTATTATGCACTATAACATATCTACTTAATCCCTATTATGATCCTTCTTAGTAGAATATACACATTAAATAACATATGTAGCATTTGTGCAACACACAAGTTTCTAATATCTGATATCAATCTAACTATACTAATGTTAAGGTAATGTTTCGAACTTTTCACAAGAAAAAATCATTCACTATCCACAGAAATCTTACATTATTTTATTGAATGAAAAACCAATTCACGTCGGTGGAACCGTGACTCCGCTAGTTTTAAATAAAATATTTTAAGTTTACAACGTTGACTTATGTTTTTAGGGTTCCGTGGCCAAATGGCAAAAAACGGAACCCTTGTAGATTCGTTATGTCTGTCTGCCCGTCCGTATGTCACAGACATTTTTTCCGAAACTATTGGACCTGTGTCTTTGAAACTTGGTAAGTTGATATATTTTATGAACCGCTATTTGAATTTGGCATAAAAAAAAATTTTAAAAATAATTTAAATTTGAGGGGTAGTAGCAGACACCCTTTCTATGAATAGGATTTCAAAAATGACATTATGGTTTCAAAAACTATTTTTCATCAAAATCGAATGTTAGAAAGATAGACGTTTCCAAAGTGGAAAAATGAGTGTCCCCCTCTCTAACTTTTAAAATAAAAGAGCGAGAAATCTAAAAACTATATATGCAGTAGATATTATGGCTACAAAAACTATTTTTCATCAAAATCGATTGTTAGAAAGATAGACGTTTCCAAAGTGGAAAAATGAGTGTCCCCCCTCTCTAACTTTTAAAATCAAAGAGTGAGAAATCTAAAAACTATATTATATGCAGTAGATCTTAATGAATACTATCAACTTAGTTTGAGCGAGAAATCACTATTAGTTTTTGATAAATAATACTTAAAAAAAACCCAAATACAACTTTGTCGTTCATACAAATGCTATGAAAAACCAATCTATTTTATTTTCTGGTAAAAAATGTCACCTTTCGTTCGTACGGAACCCTCGGTGTGCAAGCCCGAATCGCACTTGCCCGGTTTTTCTACTCTACATGGTCAGAAATCGCTAACCAAAATCACACTGACTAATTCCTATGCAATAAAACAAGGAATCTACAGTCAATCTGTTACGCAGATACGCAGTTAAGCCGGCGGTGGGGTCGTTACACCCCGCGTCAGATCCTACAACATGTCTTTATCTCGGGTTCGATCTTGTATAATTACAGCCGGGGCTGAAGGTTATATCTGACCGACTAAATTATAGCTTATTATAGCGTTTCATGGTTTTTGCTTGTAAATTGTATTTTTATAGACTGCAAACAAGCAATTGGACCCATTTGGTGAAGACACCCATTAACATCTGCATATAGTTGCTACCCCCTTCAACCCTTACCCCTAATAGGCCACAGCCTACACAAAAAACATGACAGCAAGGCTATAACTTTTAAGGCAGTCATTCGAATGAGAGGTATTCTGAACGTGTTGGTGGAAATCCGTTTAAGCTCGCTACGTTTTACTGAACGTTACTGGTGGATTATAGTTAAACATGCTTTTGAATTATAAACAAATGGTTATAATTTAAAAGTAAAACTATTGAAAATTTATCGTTGAATTACTTTACTCATTGCTATAAAATATATTTATCTGTCACCTGTATATGTTTGTCTAGCTGTGCCCCGTGGTTTCACCCGCGTTAATTTCTAAGAAATCCATATAAACTTCAACACCCTATTTCACCCTGGTTGAATTTCTGAAAATCCTTTCTTAGCGTTTGAGTTTTATATAAATAGATAGATTTATGTAGACATGTATGGAAAAAATAAATGACTACATAAACCAGGTCATTGCTATACTTATATCTTATATGATAGGTGCAAGATATCGCACACCATCTCCACGCTACGCCCTACGGCGTGGTACTGAAGTATAATATAAACTATGTTAGGCATCTAGTTGACATATTACAATTACGTAACAGGTCATCTGAGTTCACCACAAAACGTCAAACGTAACGACATAACCGTCTATACTTACTGGCTACCACAACAACATCGTTATCAGCCTCTTCCTATCCATGAATATCCATGAATAATTTAATAGATCTAATAATAGATCTTAGATAGAAAAGGCTTACTTTTCTGAAACCTTTTTCAATATATTAGAAACAGCTACAACGTAGCCGAATTGGGCCACAACAGAGGTAGTTCTTGCTTAATGGTGACACCTCTAAGTGATAGCTATGGTTTCGTTTCTTGGACGGAAAAAAGACGGTAACCTCTCCATTCCAGATATACAATAACGTCTAAGGATGTCGATACACATTGGACCACTCGTGTGCCCACTATAAAATATCATTTTCCATATAAATAGAACCCTAATTCTAAGCTACGTATGTACCACAACTGCTCCACCGCTCTTGATAATCATGTTTAATAACTAGGTTAACTCGCCGACAGAATATAAGGCCGCCGACGAAGAGTAATTAGGCTAATTTGGATCTCGAGTCGAGACTATAAATTAAAGATTACAGAATCATCAGAGATTCGCGTTGAGTGTCGCTCTTGATTATTCACTCCTGATGAACGTTCTAACGTAATTATAACTTAACTTTGTTAATAGATGGTATCCGAGTTGGTGGAGAAGATGGTAAGTGATACCTGCTCTTTATTTGTAGCGTAAACAAACGAACAATGAGAGTCATTTGGTGCAACTAAAAAGCTTATCAACTATCTTGATTATTCACTCCTGATGAACGTTCTAACGTCATTATAACTTAACTTTGTTAATAGATGGTATCCGAGTTGGTGCAGACGATGGTAAGTGATACCTGCTCTTTATTTGTAACGTAAAAAACAAACGAACAATGAGAATCATTTGGTACAACTAAAAAGCTTATCAACTATCTTGATTATTCACTTTTGATGAACTTTCTTACGTATTAAAACAATTTTGTTTATAGATTATCCGAGTTGGTGGAGACGATCGTAAGTGATACCTGCTCTTTATTTATAGCATAAATAAACAAATAAAAGTAATTTGGTACAACTACAGTGTTTATCAATATTCTTGATTATTCACTCCTAATGAACGCTCTAACGTAAATTATAACTTAACTTTGTTAATAGATGGTATATCAGTTGGTAAGTTATATTATTTGCTTTTTATTTATAGTATTAGATCCAATACAAGTGACTTATTTCGACTTTCTATTCGCCTATCCTACTATACCCTACTAATATCATCAATGCGAAAGTTTGTATGTTTGTTTGTTTGTTACTCCTTCATGCATAAAATGCTGAACCGATTTTCATGAAATTTGGCACACACATAGAGGGTAACTTGGATTACACATAGGATTCTTATCACGAAAAAATGTTCATATAGCATATCATGCAAATTTGTGCGTGCGAAACTGCTGGGCGCAGCTAGTCATGTGATTACTGTTTTTAATCGATTCTATTAGAGATCAATTACTACTGATCTCTAAGCGAAAAGAAAGTCTAAAAGAAGTACTTCAAATCCAAGTTAAAAATTAATCAAAATCTAATACACCTCTTTCATTGTAATTAAAAAGTTTGTTGTTCGTGTAAGTTCATTAATATTTATTTACTAATTGAACCTGTAATTATTTTAAATATAATTTATAAAGCAATTATAAAGTTTAAACTATAGTTTAGTGAAGTTAAGCCAATGTTAAAATTGTGTTTGAATACAAACTTTTATTATTATATAACTTATCAAGGACTTATTTTTATTTATTAGTGCTATTTTTTGTTATTTTGATTATGTACTTTAATACATGTGTTATAATAGTGCTGTATCCATGCATGTATTCGAATTGGACCAGCAGGACTGCGGAGGTACCTCTCGCTTACACGACTACACGACACCGGCGTAAAATGACAGCCGTGCTGTCGCGTTTTGTGCCTGTGGCTCATGGAGAAGGCTGCAGGCTACGCATCTGTGTAATATTTATGCGGATGTTTATGGGCGTTGGAGTCATGAACATGGCTCCAACTCCTCGTTTTCCGTCAGACTATAAACAATATATAGGAAAAAGATAAATTTGGTATCATTGCTGCATTGCCGCTGAATTGGTACCAGCATGATGGGGAAAGTTCCCGTGGATCGCGTCTATTATTTCGAGTTTCGTATGGTATAATATGAGTTTAGTTCGCCGAGCAAAGAGATTATGTAAAGGAGGACAACGTACGTGTACTATAAAATAAGAAAACTTATATTATTTTATGAAGGTGTATTTCTTTTATTTCCCGGCTGCATAATTAGAAGACCTTAAATTATCGTTTTTAAATTCATATTTTATATAATATGTGATTGTGTAATTTTAATGAAACTAGATAGACACAAAGTTATGCCTTTCATCGCTCTTATACTATACAACAAAAAAGTACATTCAAGAAATAGTGATGTGGGTCAATTTCATGGACTACGTGTAAGCCAAATCAAAATTAAATTTTAAAATATTTTTAATTGTGGAAAACACTGATATCTGTAAATATTTAGTCACTAAAAGCTTGTCTTTTGAAATGAAAATTGTATAATCATTATCTATACAAATAAATAAAATTGTGTGTAAAATTAAAATAACAGCTTTTACTCAATGCGCATGAATGAATATGCGATACATATATATACCAAAATATTTATTTTACAATTTTAGTCCGTCTGTCTGTCTGTTGGTTATAACTTTTTTACTCTGACAACTAGGCCAATTTCGATAGGTCTTTCACTGGCAGGTAGCTATCAGTTACTGATAAGGAGTAACTTAGGCTTTACTTTTTTTCTAAATTTCACGCGCGTGAAGTCGTGGTCACTGTCAGTACTGGAATAAAGTATATAAACGACCCATACACACCATATCTAATAAAAAACACCGTACACTCTTATATAAGTGCTCTGAGATATCCAACTGGAACACATTCATTTATCATTTCATATTCACTGAATAAAATATGTTATGTTATGCATTTCTCTAAGATCATCCAATTTTGAACATACATTCATAGCGTGAATAGTGAGAACTGTCATTATTATCAGTCCCTTGTTGTCGACTGTTCGTTTTATATTATTGAAAAGTGAAAATAATTCAACACTTATTTTATGTATGTTGTCAAACATGGATAATGAAAGAAGATATGGATTATTAAATAGATATTTATCGCGTAAACTTAACTACGCGAATGTTACACATCGCAATAAAAAACCACTTCAACAGATTTTCACACACAGGTCACAGGCAGATAGATTGAGATGACAGATATCCTGATGATACTTAAGTTATTATATAATATCTTCGACTACTTTTAATACTACATTAATTTATATTCTATTCTATATTATACCGCATTAATTTATATTCTATTCTATAAAATATTATAAACAATTTTTTTGTAAAATGATGAATAATTAACTAAGTAAGTGATAATTAACTTAATATTTCGTAATAAATAATCCACCCCTTTTATATCAATTAAGGCATGGCATTTTTACATTGCAGCCATATTTGGGCAGATTCTCAGCTAAGTAAATGAAATTATAACACGATAACATAGCGATTACTTCACGCCGGTGTAAGTGAGCTCAGAGATAGCACCATTTGAATTGGTGTATATTGAAACTTATTAGCAGCAATAGAAAATTATTTATAGTTAGTAAGAGATGGTGCCACACTGCATGCTTGTATGCAGCAGAATTGGACCGGCACGACCGGGGAGGTACTTCTCGCTTACACGAGACCGGCTTGAAGTAACAGCTGTGCTGTTGTGTTTCGTGGAGTGTGTAAGTAGCCTGTGGCCCACGAAGGTGGCAGGAGAAATGAGGGCAGCGCATCTGTATAGCCTCTATGCGGATGTCTATGGGCGTCGTCGGTAGTCATGAAAATGACGACAGTTCGTTTACCCTCCAATACCATAAAAAAATGCAACATTATTTATACAAACTTACTTCCACTAAACCTAATGTAAATACAAATTGCGAAATCCTTTGTACACAAACGTTATAAGTAAATAACGTTACAACGTCCGAATACTTCAAAAGATTAAAAATTACTAACATTCGTCTATGTTTTATTGTAGAATATTTATGGGTGAAAATTCAGAAACAAATCTTATACACGTGACGTGGTTGTGGTGAATTGAATAAATTGGCACGACTTCTTTATTTGTTATTCGATTAAATGAAATATAACGTATTGTTAAGTGAAACCGCATCATAATATTTAGTTTCTGAAAATGCATTTAAATCAGTTAAGACGTTTCAAAATTAGCGTGCTTTGGGTTCTCTTGCGTTTACATTCTATGTGTTTGTGGTTGAAGTTTTATGAAATTAACTGTGTGGATTTGGTAAGAATAAGAATAAGTTCTAAAATATATATTTTTATACCGATATTTTGACAGCGTTCAAACCTACGCAAGTGAAGCGGATCACTATAATTAAAAATCAACACTCTTCACCTGGAATGAATGGTTTTTCAATTTCCCTCTGCGTTTCACATATTTTAACCTTTTCACCAAACGCAAAGAATTCTCTACCCCCGAGAAGAATGCAATTTTAATGGCAATGCGAGTAAAATATATTTCAATTTCGTATCCCAATATTTCTGCTCAATCGAAACTTACTTGAGTGAAACTACAGAGCAAATACAGATTATTTGCTCGTACAGAGTTATTTGCTCTGTGGGTGAAACTTAGGTATGAAGCTATTTATGCAATACTACACGTGCACCGCGGTTCTACCTACGTATAATTCAATACAAGTGATAATATTTATTCTGTAGTTTTATTATCTTAACTTACATATTCAATCTAAGTGAAACTTTTATTATAATTACGAATTAAATATCTTATGAAATACTACTTTATTGTAAGTACTACAAGTTCTACACATATCGAATTTCATACTTCTCCTTCCCCACAATTTTCGTAAAAAGGGGTCCGAAGTTTTTGCTTCACGTATTAATTTAAAGATACTAGTATGATGAGTAAAGTAAAAAGCATAGCGTGTTGATGATCGCTGGAGCTACAGACGGCGATGGAATTATTTATATGCCGATAGTTTCCTGGGCCATTGTAAGGGCGGTCACGTTGACAGTTACCTTTTGTTTCACTCACGACTTTGCGCACAACTTGCCGGCTCTGCCATGCAAAACACTTAGTTAACCCTTGTCACGCCCCCGACACAACTGAGCCCTTATTTACGTTCAGCTGCAGGGATCAGGCGGACCTTTGACATCAGGTAAGAAGCCCGCACTGACTTACCACGGATTTATGATTTATAAGCCCTGTATTGTCTCTTAATTTACATATTGGCTTTGTATGTCCCATTGTTAAGTAGGTATCCGCTTCTATTTACTATACCAAGCGACGAAAAATAAAATAATTAGTTGGGTTCCTAGCCTTCAAGTGGTTGCTAATGGATAATAATTTATGACATATACGATTGGCTGCGGACTTTATAATAAATTCAACTTCGCCTTCAATCAATTCAAGCTTTCCGTGATGACTTACGGAGCCGAAAAGTGGCCACTAAATTTAGTCGTAATCCGCAAGTTTGCCGTACCTCAACGGGCTATTAAACGTGCTAGGTATTTCCGATAGGATTCATTATGAAATCATACGACAGAGAAGGATAGTATCTGTCCGATATCTTGCGAAGTATAAGCTCGCTGAACTGGCAATGGGCTGGTCACACACAGAAGAACAGATGGTAGAAGGGTCAGAAAGGTTCTAGAGTGAAACCACGTTTAGGAAGACAAGTGTCAACCCACTAATCAGGTGAGAGGATAATCTGGATACAGGTCCGCCATGGATACGAGTATCAGAAGATTACTAGGCGTTCATTAAACGAGGCCTGTATCCAGCAAGAAAAAAAGGCAATTGGAAATCCAGGAAAAATGCAGAAATACAAGAATCAACCAGTTGGTAAGAAATTGCCCAAAATAGAGAGCAGTTGTGTCAAAGGTCAAAACTATCTTTGGGTCGATGAGCCAGCTAAGTTCTGTAAAATATTTTTTTTATAACGATATTGTTGTGTTTCCGCCGCATACTGTATCACGATCATGAAAGTAATTTTCGTAAAATAGCATGAAGTTTTGAAACAAGATATTTTTTTAGAGATCTTCAGTCTACCTTTATTAAGAAATGCATAAAAAAAATAATAATAAAAGATAAATAAAAATGTATCATTACTATTATCCGTTAAATTGTTTCTTGAAAACATTTCATAAAATATATTTTATTTCAGTAATGTGTACACAGCCGCTAAGATCAAGAAGCCACAGTTTCTCCAGCGTATTGTTCAAGTGGTAAATCAATATGAACTAAATTAAACCGCAAGCATTCCGTCTTGAGATGCCTGCCAGTGACGTAATGCCGGATCGGATAACAAGTAATTACCAAGACTGATCGGTATACTGCAGGCCTCATTAAGCTAAGCTGCTCAAGCCGTCATATCATGACTGCCGAATACATGCCTATGGTGCGTCTTATTAAAAATACTTAAATCTTTAATGGGCAAAATACTCAACAAAACCTCATAATTTCTTACCTTATTGCTTCTGAAATAAGGTTAGTGTTTTCGGTGTATGTATACTTCTTTAGGCGTTCTCAAATTTGACTGTGGATATGGATGTAGTAAATGTAATTAAAATTTTATTAACAAGTTACTCCATCGCTCCAGTACCATTAATCACGTTCTGTTGTTGTTTTAGTATTATTAAGTAGCTATAAGTAAACAAAAATAATATTTTATCATCAACAAAACTATTCTAGAATAAACTCGGAAGTAATCTAAGTATAAGCTATATCTGTACAAAGTCGAGCACATCATTAAAATGACGTATGAGTATTTATAACAACATTGTGTGTATGGATGTGTATGAATGAGGGATATGACAATGGAATTGTGAAGCGTTGTGCGCTCCGCTCCGCATACACTTTACTAAACATTGTGTGGGGTCAGAAAAATATTAATGTAATAAATTTCAAGTTTATATAAATACTTTTTGTCATATTTTAGGTTTGTATTTATTAAAACAAACACAGTAGCTGACACCCTTCTCACTGAACATATAGATGATGAGATTTGATATAATTTATTCCTAGGGAAATAATGCAATTTTATAAAATCAGAATTGGACAGTCGCGACCAGACTAGTGGCTTGTGGTCGTGATCTTCGCCTACGTCCAGCAGTAGACATCCTCCGGCTGATGATGATGATGACGACCAGACCAGCTACCGCGACACATATCACCAGCATAAATGTGGAGTTCAGGATAGAATTGAAATCAAATTCCACATATTTTTATCATTGAATTCTGATTTTTATTTTTTATTTTATTTTATTTTTTTTTTTTTGCCTCAATGTTCTTTTTATATCATTATTTGCTTTACAATAAAGTTATAGTAATTCTGTCTTAATTCTGTGTTTCTCAATTCGGTCTGCAATCAATAGCCAAATAAAACAAGAACATATACATTTTCTTGGTTCACGATGATTTTGTTAACAGGCGATACTGTCATGACTGAAGGAATAATCTAACCAAGTTGTTTCGTAGTATAAACGTTAATATATAAGTTCATACTTATGAATAATATATCCTTAATAAATTGCAATCAAATCCAATCCTCTTTATTTTTCTGCATTAAAAATCCCTTTAAAATGAGATCACAACCTATGTTTTAATTACTGCATCGCTGCGTAATTACTGGAACTATAATCGGATTATGCTATTAATATATAATGCGATAAGATAAATCGGATCGATATTCAAATTGAACCGAACAAAATTGAACAAATTTTATTTAGCTTGTCTCTTGGAGTTGCGTGGGTTGAATCTTGATTTCAGTCAACATTTTTGTATGTAGGCGATCTCGTCACACAAGTTGGCGTGTAGGCAGTCTTCGTTATCTATACCAGCCAGTTCTAGAATCACTGTTATATTTGCCGGAGACTTATAGTAGTGCGTCACCATCTATAGATGTTGTAAAAAGTAGTGTAATTGCTATTTTGTTGTTTGCTGTCACGAGTTATCATTAGCAGCCTCTTATTACAGTATGCCGGAGTAACAGCTGTTGACTTCATGTGTCTAATAACTGGCCGAAAATGAAAATGTAAAAGGCTTCAATTTTTTATGTGCGTTGTCAGTAATCAACTAAATATTTCGTAGTTCTTTAGCCCCATCCCCTCTAATGGGCCATTGGATACTCACAAACACCCACGAAACGCGTAACATGAGAGCGACCGGTTCTTCCCAGGTGATGCAGGCTCAAATAGAATGCAATACAGTAGTACCTTTTATTAAACTGCTCGCTTCCTTCCATTCTCTACAAAAAACGTATCGAGGCTACCAGGTATTCATGTTCACGTCAGCATGTGTCAGGTTTGCGACGTCAAGGTCAAAAGAACAGAGCCCCGCGAAATGAAAGTCCGTGACCCGGAGCTGTTCAGCGGAGTTTCAGAGATAATTCCCCTTTGCGAATTCTTAAAACGTGGCGGAGGTTTCGTCATCACATGCGGCACATCGTAAATGACTCTGGTATTTTGGTAGATCTCGTATTAATTTCAGGTACATTTTTGCGTTTTGAATTGTAGAGGTCTTAATTGCTCTGGACATTAGCCAAATACTTAGCCGAGCGAGCTCAAATTTTAGGACTCATTACTGTTTTTTTGGCGTACCATCCAAATAGAATAGTCCAAGCAAATATTATTTCCATTTGATGAGATTTTAATTAATTATAGTTGATACAAGAATTTGATTAATTGGCCAGTTTAGTATAAGGGACAACTGAGCAGCCTTTAGTGACTACGAACGCCCGCAAATACATACGACGAGAATTCATTAATTATAGTTGGTAAAAAATGTTTACAAGTTTTTTAAGCCTGAGGAGTTTACCTACCAACTACTTATTCTCCTACCCACCTCTCGGTGTACGGAGCTAAGCGCGGGAGATGCACGGGGTTTTGCTCATCGGCTCTGTTCCCCAATGTGCAAGTCTAAGGGGCAATAGAGGAATGGTCTCTAATGATATTGACTCGTATTGACATATATGAATTGCTAAAACCTCCCAAATACTTTTGAAAGGTTCGTTTCAATCAACTCCTCGTATTAAATTTAATAACGTATCAGTAAAACGCAAAGAAACCCTCTCTCATATTTAGGTTTAGTCATCGAAAATAATTTCACCTTTTTAGAACATATTATATAAACTGCAGAAAGAGCTAAAATAAACTTTTACGCCTTTACTAACATATCGACATCTACGTGGGGCCTATCATTTAAGACCCTAAAAATAATATATAATGCGACTTATCTAGGAACCATATGCTACGGATCTCCAGTGTGGGCAGACAGGGTTACTATAGGCGCAGCCCGAAGTAAACTACTACTAACCCAAAGACTGGCATTAATATTTTTATGTAAAGCTTATCGCACCGTCAGCACGGAGGCCTTACTAGTTCTTGCCAGAGTTTTACCAGTTGATCTGGAAATTCAGCGTCGAGAAACTATGTACTATAACTCGAAAAACCTCTCTCACCCAAACTTTTTACGACTCAAAGACAGACAGAAGATTACAAAACTATTTAATCCAATAGATAAAACCACCCAAAACTTAATTAAAGGACGTCACCTATATAACTGTTTTCCTTGCGTGCGAGAACGATTATCTAAACCCTGGCTCGAAGTTGATCATTGCGTTTCTCAGTTTCTAACAAGTCATGGCAATTTTAAAAGCAAACTTTTTAGTTCTAAACTCTTACCGTCACCCCTCTGTAATTGCTCAATAGAAGGCGACGAACATGAACAAACCGCACATCACATCCTATGGGAGTGTAGTCCTTGGCAAGCTGAGAGAAATGTAATGTTAGATAACATTCGTAGTGTTACCGGTGTAGTAGTAGTACTATTATAGCGACCTCGTGGTCAATTTAGGGGACTTTCGAGCGTTCAAACTATTTTGTCATAAATATTCCTGGCAGCAAATAAATATAACTCAATCATAAAAATACCCCTGACAACAACAAAGTTTCCATATCAATTCATTTATTTAAATTTCCGTGGTGCATAGTAGCCGGGCTTCACCTGGCTGCTCTCTCTACTTCTTGGCTTATTTAAGTCATAGCAATATTGTACTGTCTCCCGCTTTGATTAGGGAGGGAAATTGGAATTACTTCCTACTCCTCCTACTTTCTTCTGATTAAATTCGTTGCGGGTCCCAAGATTTAGCTTTTCCCTCGGGCTCCATGCGATCATATCAAAGGGTCAAGTGTGGTTGCCGCTGTCGATCCTGGCGACACAGGAGTGGCAGCGGTGGGAACGAGTGGTGGGCCAAAGCCCGTTTAAAAAAAATATATGAATTGCTATACATACGTGTTGGCCTTCTTCCCTACTCTCCTCCAAAGGAGGAAGGGGAAAAACTCACAAACTACATGAAACGCGACAGTACACATACGTCACTTTCAAACATCAGAAATGAATCTTGACGCTAACTCTTAGATACAAAAATTACGGTAATTCAATTCGATCTTGACATAAAGTAGAAAAGGGCAAAACCGCTACTAATAATATTCCATTTTACTCTTTTTGTTATAAATTCAAAAAACAAGCTCTTTGCTAATGATCATTCAGTATCACAAAACTTAAAAATAAACAAAATTTCAATCGCTTTAATGACGAACGTATTGAAATCACCATAATTGCTATCGCTCGCTCATCGGCGGAGCCATTTTTTAAGTTAGAAAACAATAGGAAATATGCATGGAAACAATAGAAGCATTTCGCTTTAACGAGCAACCATACAGTGTTTCTCATTCCGAAAGTACAATGCTCATATTTTCCTTTCAAAAGACCCTTTGGGAACCCATTCACATATTGTCAGAATTTCAACGCACAAACACGTTATTAATCTGTATAATAAATTGGACGTCTAAACTTTGACAAACTTTGTATTCTCTATATTATGAAAAATATGCTTTACAAATACCATTACCTATATTTAATTATTTACTGCCTTTAAACTGCATCTGTGTTCAAGTATCCTTGTTTGTTATGCATAACATTTTGTAATTAGATGGCGCATATAATAATCTTAGATGACATAAAACAATTATATTCCAACTAGCTTCCGCCCGCGGCTTCGCCCGTGGATTTCGGACTTCAAAAATGATTCAAAATATTAACTTATTATGTTATTCTGATATGAAGGCTATATTACTGTAAAGTTTCATGAAAATCCGTTCAGAAGTTTTTGTGTGAAGAGTAACAAACATCCTTACAAACTTTCGCATTTATAATATTAGTAGGATTTAAAATCTGAAAGTATCCTTATTATATATCTAAAGAATTCGTTGTCCTTTCATCAGCTCCTGTACTTCCAGGTCTGATCATAGAACCCATTCTTTCAATGTAAGCCAAGACGCTCGGTCGCCTGCTTGTTTTGTTCGCCTGCTTTCATCAACTGGCAAAAACTTGACTCTACGACATCGCTTTTCTCGACCATCCTCTTTCAGAACGCATTCGCTTGGTTTAAAATGTTCAAAATATTATTATATATTTTTGTATTGATATTTATTATCCATATCCATCCATATATCCATATTCTAAATGAATGATGAGACGGTGGGACGTGATTTTAACAAGCTGGTTGCTCTCTTTCTTAACCGGCTTATAATAACTTCATGTATACTCAACTCCGTAGTGCCTTATAAAAAATATACGTCTGAATAAAAAAAGATTTTATTTAGTTTTAATGCACCACAGCCAGCGCAGACTAAAACGTCGAATTAACTACTTAAGACCACTCAGTAAATAAAGTTAGCATGGAAGACTCAATGTATTTAGGATTTATAAAGTTCGTTTAGTTGCATCGGCTAGACAACTCTAACTATTACTTAGTGTATATAGCGGTTTACGAAGCTTAAATGGATTTACGACTTTACAAATAACAAAGAATAACGGAGAAAGGTTTACTTATGTTTATTTATCCGACTATAAATGCAAAGAAGGGGTACGTATT
>LUGF01043840.1:557989-590299 GCA_001625245.1 Calycopis cecrops
TAGTCATTTTTGGTTAGTAAATTTATTAAATCGTAGTATTTATTTGATTTTATTGCGTGGTCTTTAGGTATGTTTGTTTCCCACGGTACCGTTAATTAATAAGGGCACAAATATATGTGGAAACTTCGTAACAAAATATACTTGTGCGAACTGTTGTCGGTTCAGCGATAGCCCTGCAAATACTTGACGGGTCTACATTATTCATACAACATCTTCAGTCAAAATGCGGAACTCTTGTTATATTCATGATCACTCGCGTCATTTGGTCAGCGTGGTAAGATTTGCACAACGTAAACATGACTCAGCTGACCTATATTTGTAAAAACCCTTTTATTTATAAGATAACTTAATTTTTCTACCGATTTGTTAGTGTGAATGTGGAAATATGTACTATCCTTTGCTCTAAGAAGCGTATGAAGATAAGACACCTTATCACTGCATAGTAAAAAAAGTCACTGTCCCCCGTCTGTGTGTCTGTATGCTTATAGTTTTAAGAAACCTGCGGGCGGAAGCTAGTAGTTTATAGGTTTGGACAGTGAAGTCCAAACAGCTGTGAAAATTGCATTAAATTCGTGTAGTAGCTCTTGCACAATCTGTATGCAAACAATGACAAGTAAATAGATTAAGCCTGTAAATTATGGAAATGAAAATATAATATTATGTTTCCCGTCATAATCATGGTTATTAATCATAGTTATATTCTGACAGGTTGATTTTTAAGGAAAGTTCAGTTTGTCCTTAGGAACTTTTATTATAAAATCGTAAGACACCGTTAGAAATATTGCATCCAGAATACCTTACCATCATCATCATGTATGATTATTTAAACTTATAGGAAATATATTCGACGATACAAAATCGCTTAACAAATTATGGGTTGTTCAAGACAATAATTACAGATGTTTCCTGCGCCAACAATTACATTTCCATTTCGCCTACAATTGTTAAATCCTTGTAATCCACGTGCCAGTCAAGAACGAACAATTTCTCACAGCAGACGCCCTTTGTAACACGATGTTCAGTGGAATAAATTATTTGCGTTTTATATTCTATCATCTTGATGGAAGATATGTTTCAATTATGTTTGAGTTAGCAGTACACTTATGTATGCCTGCTTGAAGCCGACGGCTTTTTGATAATTATGGAGACGACGCTTATAAATCAATCTCATAATTAAATAACCTATATATGTATGAAATAAAATAAAATATTTTATTACATTTTAACTCTTTTGGGAAATAGAAAATAAAAAGTCTTAACAGTAGTCCTTATAAACAGCAACAAAGCATACGATTTATTTGACTGTCACTTGTTTTTAATGATGTGGTTAAATGTGGATCATCAGGCGATTAAATGGTTACCAATATAGCTAAAATCAGTTTTATAGTCCATATTAAATTTACGCAAACGTAATCCTATAAATCTTTTATATAGATCAATGACGACGAAACCGCGACCAAAGCGGAAAACTCCCTTAAAACTGTTACTTCTTTATTTATGGCCGAATTTCGATTCAAGTAAGCGAGCCCGACTCAACACTAGGGCTGTTACATAATGCATACAATGTACGCCATCTATTATCCTTCCAGATGTGTGTAGACTTGTAGAGCCTATATCTAGCTTTATTTATAACTATTTTGCACATTTCCGATACAAATAGTTCGATGTAGAGGCCAACGCTTGATGTTATAAGATGTGTGTGTATTAAAAATACACGATGTTTTGAAAATGAACAAAACATTATTTTCTCAATTTTTGTAATAATAATGGGATATTTAAATTATTGGATTACCAAAATTATTGATATGGGACATTTCCAAGCATGTATTAATTAATTATTCGACGTTCATTTAGATTTTTAAAAACTTGGTATTAAAGTACGACCTCTAGCAGCTGAAAGATGAAAATTGCAAACGAGGAAGTAACGAGGTTTCAGTGGCTTTGTTACATATTATGAGGAATATGTAGTGCGTTTTAAGAGCAAGAGGTGGCGCTAAGCTGAACAACCTTTCACAAATATAAATTATACAATCTACATAATTATAGTCTTGAGTTTAGCGACAATTTACCTAAATTATTTGAAAGAAAAGTCGTACAACATAATATACATAATGTATCAAGTAAACCTTAGTAATAACACAAAAAATGGTTGGGCCATTTCTTATTTTATTAGTTTTGTAAAATATTTTTTCTAAAAAATCTTCTTCTCGTAAGATATTTTTAAGTAATATTCCGAAGCATAAGCACTCACCCCAAAGTTTTTGTGCTGATGAGAGGAGTTTTGAGGCTGAGGAATCCGTTCAATCTGCTCTTCTCCCTGCCGCTGTCAGCCGACTGCTCCACTCTGTAACAAAATGTACGTAATTAGAACACAATGACTGGGCATGACAGTGAGTTTACTACACTTTACGAGGAAAATCTTGAATAGTTATTTTTTTATGAATGCAATTGTTGGATCGGAGCCCTTTTCATGACTACCGGCCGGCGTCCATAGACATCCGCATTGAGGTTATATAGATGCGTTCCCTCCTTTCTCCTCCTACCTCCAGGAGCCACCGGCTACAATTACTTAAAATAAAAAAAAACATTTTAATATAATTATCTCAATATACTTTCGTCATTTTATGAAAGAGCTTTTTTTCATATACCTAACAGTATATAATTTTAAACTTGTAGACAATTGAATTCTCTAAAGTGAGAGTCAAATTGAGACTTATAACAATATAATATCTGCTCTCCAAAATACTAATAATTGTATCACAGATACACTTTACATTAAGGTAAAGTAGTCTAAAAATATATAAAGTTAACTTCAGATATCATCTTAGAAACCTTTAGATCGGTATTTTTGATTGACGATAAAGTAGCTAATGATGATGGAAATTACCAAACATTTTCTTATTATAAAATATAATACTGCCATCTATGTGATTTCATTGTAACTATACTATTAGAGAGCTTTCACAACTTTCAGTAGACAATCAGTTTGAATAACATCCCACTAGATGGCACTAGACATTCTGCGTACTAAAATTACTTATCTTCTTATCTACAGACAGAGGGCTCTATTATATGTTTCAAACCAGATAATAAAATAAAATAAAATAATTATATCCTTATTGGTAATTGGTATCTTATTTCGATAAGATTATATTGATTTCTATAATGGCTGGTCTGCGACTTTGTTCACGTAGCGTAGTAATATTATAATCAAAGTGATTAGTTATTGTTTGCTTGCAGTGTGCCGAAATTCCAATTTCCCGCAGGTACGAGCGATTTTACCGCGTTAAAAAGTGTATTTGATGCTGACCGGGCTTATTAACTATACACCACAAAAAGTTTCATTCGAATCCGTCTAGAAGTTTTAGGAGATTAGCCCGGACAAACAGACAGACAAAAAAATTAAAAAATATTGTTCCAACACTATTTTTATATCGCCCCCAATTAGTTTTTCGTAAAAATATTCACTGTACAGACACAAATTTTACTGTTTTATTATAGGTATAGATAACTTGCATCGTTAAAGATGATGATAAGATGAAAATAAATTTTAGGGATCATACGTGCAGTCAGAGTCCTTTGGTGATAACCGACATTCCTTCTCGCGAAATGTCTCCGGAAATGCACACACCGTACGAAAATTACAGCAAAATTGTCAAGGTGGATAAACAAATTGTCACAATATTGTTTTTTTATATGGGGACATTTGCATTCTGTCCTTATTTCGGACAGAAGGAAGGTTACATGCGCTACGTCATTAGCGTATTTTTTCGGCCATATTAAATTAATACCTTGTTTGCACTGTTTTTTTATTGGCTTTAATATTTTGCCTCTCAGAGTACGCATTTCCAGCCATTTCCTTTCTAAGAACTTGTAAATATTGTCATTACAAAAAACGTATTAGTGGTTTCTTTTTAACGTTTATATTATAAACATAAAAAAAAAAAAAAATAAATAAACGTAAAAATAAATTCTTCTTTTTTATTTGTTCAATGTTTATTAAATTACTTTTTACAGACTTGTCTTAAAATATGCTTTTCAATACTCGTCACATACTTTGTTAATGATATACTTTAAGTACATCCAATTTTTGCCTCTTCATGGTTAAAAAATAAAAAAAACTAGAAAAAATGTGTGTTCCCATCCACGCGCATTCCGGGGTCACAGACTATAAGGAATGTGTTTGTGTCACCAGTGCAGGTCGCAACAAAGAGGCCACAGGGAGTTCAGCTAGGGGAAGGAGATGGAAAGACTAAAATTCCTGTACAAATTTTCGGCATTTTTGGGTACTAGTCGGTACTAAAAATAAGCATTCAATACTACTGTAATGTTTAGCGTTATGATGACGTAGGATTTATATTATAAGAACTATTTGGAAGAACAACAGTGGAACCTACACGAAAGATATGTTTTTTTTTATAGAAAAAACATAGCTGTGTAGAACTCGGAAAATATTCGAATTTGAATATTTTCCTTGACAGTGAAAAATCTAGACATTTTATTTTTATTCTGCGAATATTTTTATAAAGATAGTAGAATCAGAATGAACGTTTAAAGAAAGGAACTCTGAGTGATTCTATATTGTAATTGGAAGTAATTATAAATAAACGTATAAGTAACAAAGCTTACAATTTTTATCTCCTATTAAGCCAGATCGGCAAAGTATAGGGACATTCGACGATATAGTGAACCCTGCTCCATCTACCATCGCTATCGCCATCCCAATTCATCTGGAGCAGAGGTGTTACTACAGTACTTCTTTCTAATATAGGTTTGAATTTCAAAATTTCATTTTAAGGCTGACTAATGGTGTCTCTGTCTAATTTCAATTCAATATATCGTCGTATCCTACGAATAAAGCCACTGTGGCTGAAATGGCTTTTTATTTTTATTGCTTATTTAAAATCTACTACTAATTCTGAGTTATATGCATAAAATAAATAACACGATATCAATTTTTTTCAATGCATAAATCAAGTTTTAAAAATAGCCACTATTGCTGTCTCTAAAATCATCCGGCGAAAACAGCCACAGCAGTCACAGTGGCCTTTTAAATTTCCACTAAAAAGTGACAGTATATACCGAATCTATGATATATTAATATATATTTAATGAAATATTAGGATTATAACGTACAAAAGCTCCATTTTGTTAACAGTTTAAGTTAACTTATTGTAATTAAATGTTTGTACTCTTTATTTATGTAATTTTATAAACTCCGTAGATAAAAGGCGCTAATACATCAGTGACTTTCTTCCACGGAAATGTCATGTGGTGATATTATAAAGAGTGGTTAGTCCTAAACGCTTTTGTGGCCTTATTCTGCGTATAATATTTCGAATTTCGGGAATATACCGACGAAAAAAGGCATAACGTTCTTTATTTCTTTGGCACCTGTTTTTTTATCGGAGAATAACGACTTAAGGGACAAATTTTAAAGAAATATTGAGTTATTAATCATTTTTAGAACTTCACAATATCCCTTGCATTATACAACAATAATTTAAACATTAACATTGTAAAAGTAACTAGTTGTATAGACATGATGCAAAAAAATGTTTCTCCTGAAAAGTTGTCTTTTTGCAGTTGCGCTTTTATTCGTAGGATACGACGATATGTTCTATCAGGCTATATTGCATTGCACAAAATGACGAATTCCGCCCATTCCGCCCGCCAATCATAAATCCAGCAGAGAGATTTGAATGTAGTATTACTGTAGGCCTAGTTTAGCTGCAACGCAGCAAAGTCATTAGCTCTAGCTCTGATACGACCTGGACGTTTGGCCTCAAAGCAGTTGAATCAATGCTTTTTGTATTATAGAACTTATTTATAGCTTTTTTTATAAATCAATAAAAATATATATCTTTGGGTAATGAGCAAATGACATTACCAACACAACATTAAAAACTAATTTTCTAACATTGAATATGCGAGCAAAGAAAAATAATCAAATATGGCCATCCAACACAGATCCGCTTCCCCGATTAGGAATAAATTGTACATAAGCAGACAGAATAGTATACCTAAACTGACCATTTTTCCCAGAACTCAAAACGGGACGTCCAAACTTTATCTATCTTTATGATCTACTTAAAAAAAACAACAACAACACATCTCTACTTCAGCTCGCCAACGGTAGGCAGAGAGGCACTACTTTTTAAAGTTCTTTATTTTTTATGAGCTTACTGACTGACCATGTAAAAATAAAGCCATAATTCAGAAGTATCTTCAAAAAATTGTCCTATATCACTGATACATTTTGAAAACTCTCCACATCAAGATTAAGCGCAATTGAATTTTACTATTGCCTGTCATTTGATAATGTTCTATTTCATCTACAGCACAAAATTTATTTTTAGCTTGAACTCGAAACGTGTAAATATACAAAAAAAATTCTTGGAACAAATGATTTTGTAATCTAAAGGTAAACCGTCTGCACTCTGCACCAGATTTTTTAGCATTGTGAATTATACATAATTATATAGTATGTATCTGCAAACCATATTTATATCAACGTTGCTTTTTGTAATTTTTGTAATTGTAAATAACTTAACTGCAATATTTTAATTTTCCCGCTGTTACGGAAAACAGGACTATTTTGCGTTTTAGATCATTGTTTTGGGACAACAGCTGTACTGTTGGTCGAATAAAGGGATAGTTCCGTTCAAAACAGGACGTATGGTCACCTTAAGCATACCCTTCAATTTTCTACATCTTTTTACATTATAAGGAGTCAAACAAGCAGTCGTAACTCCTTGCCATAAACATCCGAAACATTTCCCTTTTTCCTTCTTCTCTCTTCATAGACCACGGGAAATACACACCGCATGAAACGCGAAAACTTACCTATCTCTTTGAGAAAGTATAACTTCAACCTTATGCTATGTGAATCTAATGATATTTTGTTATAGTGGGGTAAACGACCAGTGGGGGCCATTTGACTGACTATCGACGCTAATATAAATACGCATAGCGGTTACACAGATGTGTTACCCTCTTCTCCATGGGCCACCGGATACTTACACACCGCGCGTAACGCAACGACACAGCTGACACTTTACGAAGCAAGAGGTAAAGGAGAAGTCGACCTAATTTGACTGAAATGCCTCATATTGTATAATAAGAAGTATCTGTTAACATCACTAAATCCAGATAAAAATTAAATATGTATGCCCTCAAAAATATCCTGTAAAAAACCAAGTCTCACAGCTAATATTTCTGCAGTAAAAAGTTGTGAGATCCATGTAATTCAAAGTCGGTAAATTTATTTATTTCCTAGTTTAGGAACCCTCAGTCTTAAATTATAACGCTCGTTATTATCATATCAATATTAAAAATCTTATACATTTTAAATAAATAGATCGACTTGCCACACACGCCTTAAATTCCAGCATATTTATATTTACTTTTGCGTACATATAAGTAAAGTTTCTTTATAAAACAAAGTGGCAATTTGCATGCATACAAGCAGCCGCATTGGGTCGGCACGACCGAGCTTATCGCTTACACGAGACCGGTGTAAAGTGACGGTTGTGCTGTCGCGTTTCGTGCGATGTGTACTTAGCCAGTGGCCCATGGAGGGTGGAGAATTAAGGAGGGCAACGCATCTATAACGTATATGCAAATGTACACATATGCAAATATATATGACTCCGACTCTGGTTTTCCCTCCTATACCATTAACAAAATATTACACAGCTTAATATTTGACTTTTCAAAGATCAAGTTCCTTTGCGAAAGTTTTCATAAAGCTCTGTCAACTGAAGTAAGTTGGGTTATTTGTCGTATGACAATAAAAGCTTCGTGAAAAATCACTAACGTTTGTTGGATTTATATAATATGTTCAACCTTCCTTTATTTTATCGATGGATCTCCAAAGCCTAAGAAAAATCAGAACTAGCAAACCATTACATACGTACAAGTACATACCTATTGTACACATAATAATATACATAAATATTATTCTTTATTGTATTATTATAATGTCATATTTTATAGTATGCTAACATAAATGTGGTTAACCCAATTTATTTTCGTTAACATAATTATGTATACAATTTGATGACTAAATTTAATTATTTTGCCTATTCCAAAATATACAGTAACAGAATTGGCTGGTAAAATACACATCCAAATTAGCCTTTCGTAAAATGTACAGTAACAGAATTGGCATATTAGTCGCTACATCCCGTGGGAGCAAGCCTCAATTAAGCTACACAGTTTGCGAAGTTTTAACAATGAATTAACAAATTACATCGTTAATTAATTTTAACCTCAATACTGTTATTTTATTTTCATTTCATTTCGGTGAATCATAGCTGTCTGTTATAAGACAAATGACCTTTTCGTCTACTTCTGAATATTTAACTTGGAAACTCCTAAATACTTCGTCTGCATCGAACTTCTAAGATTCTAGATTAGGAGAAATATCTTCAAGTTCTCTAGTCACATCTAACGACACACACTAACAGCTACACCTACTATACAGGATGGCAGTGTAGCTGTATTACACAAGCAGCGGTTGTTATTAAAATAAATATATCTGGGAGATGACGATATCCTTACGATGATATACGAACGAACGATATTATTTTACCACATCACTATGGCTACCTTACGTCTTCATCATTAGATCATCTTAATGGTGATATACTCTTGTATTGTCATTCAACTGATTTGTCCTAAATCACAGCCCAATGATATACTGAAAGTTTAGCTTGCAAAGTTTGATCTGAATGTGAGTAAATGTACTAATTGACCCGACAGCATGAGCTATACGTATAGGAGTGATATACATTTATATTATTTTTTATACATTTTTTTATTTTATAAATAATAAGTATATTGATAAATTATTGCCCTTATGTTACCTACGACTAATACCTACCAGAATGAAATCGTCTACAGTTTTATTATATGGATAAAATATTTAAATAAAAGATAGTAAAAATATTTTTCTATCCATTTTATAACCTCTTAAAATATAGATATTTATGGCCTTTAGTATTCGCTAAAAAACTTCCAGTTCTCCCTCTCCTTCCCCACACAGTAGAAAAACAGCTATAGAATTTCATACAAGACTATTTAGAAAATAGGGGCAAATAATACGCCATTCAGTACATTTATTGCCCCGTAGCGCTTTCCCGAAGACCTCGGAGAACGTCGTACGTGTTTTGGATTAAAAGTGTGCATTAGAGTTGGGAGACAAAGAATGCTAATTCCCAACCAAGTGGAGATAAAAGTTTTTAGTGAACGTGACAGTTAGCGCGGAACGTAAATATTATGCTTTACACTAAGCTAACATTAGCTTTTGCCCGAGGCTTCGGTTGCCCCAAAACGCGGTAACACAGTTCCCCTTACTTGATGCAGAACACAGAATAGGATGCAGACGATATCTCGCAACAGAACATTTTTTTTTACGGTACTGTAGACGATTATGCCTTTCCATTTGGAGATAGAATGAAAAGATTATACAATTGATTATGTTTTTTTCTACGTTCAATGTTTGCCCATGCGTTTTATTAATGGTCATAGCGACTAAGCCTTATCAAATATTTTCAGAATTATTGGAATTGGTGGAAAACTTTTTAACCATTTTCTAGGCTGGTTAAGGTGGTGGCGCTAACTATGTTAAGTTGTGTGACCCGAAATCTTGTCCATCAAATAATCACGGGACAGCTAAATTTCACCTAAGCAAGCCAAGACGCGAAATCTAATAAAGCTATTATAATTTTTCTGTTGTTAATTAACTTCTTACATTTACATGCCATATGACCGTACCTTTTATTATAAAAAATTAAAAATATTTTAACTTAATTAACAGTTTTTTGTTCATTTGCTTTGTACTTTTAAAACTGTCATAAAATTTTGCAAAGTCAAAGTCAAAGTCAAAAAGTTTTTATTCAAAATAGAATTACAGGAATTACTTTTTGAACGTCAACAATAAAATCTACCACCGGTTCAACCCTAGCCCTGTCCTGAGAAGAACCGGCGAAACAAACTCAGCGGGCCTCATGTTGTGATATGTAAAAATTTAAAAAAAATAAAATATAAAATAAAATAAAATAAATAAATAAAAATAAATAAAATAAAATAAATAAAATAAATAAAATAAATAAAATAAATAAAATAAATAAATAAAATAAAATAAATAAAAAATAAATAAAATAAAAAATAAATAAAATAATTAAATAAAATAAAGCATGCATGCAGGTGAACATCTCTTTTATATCTCGGTATTTATACGGGGTCAAAACATGGGCGAGTGATACCTCGGAGAGCAGCTAGTTTCTTTATAAATCTAAGCAATGTGTAAATGTAAATATGCAAAGTGTCATAAATTTTTGATAGTGTGGAAGGGTTGTCACTATAACATCTTTACAAGGGCTTCGATTAATGTGTTATTCCGCTCCTTTATGACCATTTTATTGTTATAGTTTATTATTGCAGTGTCATTAAACTAAAATTTAATGTCAATCATTGTAATAGTGTTTCAGGACAAAGTTTAATAGCAAATTGTTAACACTATAGAGACAAGTCAACGATATAGGTATATGCTGCTTAGTTTAATTATTTGCTGAGTCTCTGCAACAAACAAACTGATGCATGATATAATATAGTGTAAAGGCACAAATGCACTACTCTCTCAGTTGTCTCGTTCTCCTAATTTGATAGTACAATCCGACACATTTAAAGTAAACATGCCTATGATCGACTAGATTGAAGCAATAATTTCTCTACCAAATTATATCGGATAGGTGTGAAACGGAAAGAATAACTGTGTGAGTGTATATATAACTCCGATATAAGAGCTAATACTTCTTAAGTCTACAATGCGATGGCAGGCTCATTTCGCTTTAAGAACGAGCATTTTTGAACATTTCACACTATTTTACGCCTTATTTTTCATTGTTTCAAGAGTAACATACAAAATGATTCTTTTCAATTTACCGCCATCAATCTTTTTAAAACCATTTCACAAATTTTATGCCTGTCACGAAAATTAGAACTCACAAATACAAATAGTATTTCACCCTGAGAATAAAAGTTACGCTGAACAAAATACGCGCAAAAGTTACAACGAAAAAATGCCAAAGATGAAAAATCGGTATAGAGGGAAAGTGTGATTTATATCTAGACTGAGGCTGACCTAACTCAAGCTGTAAAAGACGATTGTATCTGACAGCCGCTCCCGGGACAAAAGGCACGCTTTCAAATACGATTATACGGTACGATATTATATATTATACTTTTAAATATTATTAGATCAATTATTTTAAGTGGTCTCTTTTTGGGTGTTGAAAATTCGAAACATGTTTAGTGGGTATATTATGTTAACACGTATTATTGGGGTGGGGTACTGTTGGATGGTGAGCTTTTTCGCGTTTTTATATAGTATAAGAGAACAAATATGAATTCGGGACCACCTTCATTATGGCCAACACTCGTAGACATTTGCGTAGAGATTAGGCAGATGCGGAGCCCTCTTTCCTGGACGAAGGAAGGGAGTGGACCCCTTCCATGGACTACCAAGTCGTTGTTTGCCTCTACACTATCTATATATATATAAAACTCAAAGTTGACTGACTCGCTGGACGGATATGGCTGAAATTTGATATACAGGTAGATGTTATGACGTCGGCATCCGCAATGTTAAAATTTATGTGGATTTCTTAGAAATTAAACGCGTTTGAAACCGCGGAGCGTAGCACGTAAAAAATAAAGGAGTTAATGTTTTAAGTAATAAAAAAAACAATTTATTTTTTCGTTCATGGGAGGACAGCTGCAAAATAAAATTATGATCACATTTTAAAGAGGTCGATCCGTAGATGAGCAAGAAATAAACAAGGAAATATAAATAAATTAAATGATGTAAATTGTTATTTAAAATGAATGCAATGCAATGTTGAAATTTATGTGGATTTCTTAGAAATTAAACGCGTTTGAAACCGCGGAGCGTAGCTCATTAAAAATAAAAAAGTTATTGTTTTAAGTAATAAAAAAACAATTTATTTTTTCGATCATGGGAGGACAGCTGCAAAATAAAATTATGATCTCATTTTAAAGAGGCCTATGCGTAGATGAGCAAGAAATAAACAAGGAAATATAAATAAATTAAATGATGTAAATTGTTATTTAAAATGAAAATGGTAGGTATCATCGGTTTCAAAATAACAAACGCACATTTTGAAAATGGAATTACAGACCTGATCGATATGAGATTAGAACTATTCGAAGCAGAATTGTTTAGAAAAGGTTTCATTGAATCGTAGCAATTTTCCACGCTCAGAAAAGCAATTGCGAGACAGCTATTGTGTTTTTTTCAGAGGTCTTCGTGAAGCTACTCTAATTCTAATATTTTGTAAAATCGTTATATGACTTCCGTCGACTATTTTATAAATGAATATCAAGCGAAAAATTCACGTTTTGAACATGGTTATTATTGCCTTGCTTAAAAGAGACAAATTAAAGAGAAAAAGAGGTTGAAAGTTTTCATTATCTGTTTCTGTAGATAGCTATGTACTGACTGAATAATTCTCAATGGGTTTATCTCTCAATGTTTCTTGGACTTGACTGCAATACGTCCTCGACTAAAATATATTTGGTTACAACAATGGTCGTGTGTTCTCTGCTAAGCGGATTCCAAGCGTGATTACTCAACATAATCTCTTAGTTTCATTTATCATCGTCCTGTGTCATTAGTGCAAAAGTTTATTTGTACATTTGTCTGTTTGTTCTTATAGTTTATTGTTTTATCACACACAAATAGGATTTGAAAGAAATCGGATACAGATATAAGTAATAATAAGAAGTAAGTTTTCGGAATAATGAATATTATTTTCCTATAAGGAATAAATGATCTTAATTACTACACGGGTGAATCCGCGCAAAATTTATAGTAATATCAAATATGTTTATATAAGGTATTCGAAATTTCGAAGCGAGATTTTTTTTTCATTATTCGTATTATCACAGTTCGCTGAGGTAAGTATAATTATATAGGTAGAGCTCTGAACCCCCCCCCCCNNCCCCCGAAGATGCTGCCACCATGTCGTGGTGGGGGGGCTTGCGTGCCTCTATGATCCCCAAGGCTCTATGCCGGACAGGGCAACCCAAGCCGGACAGGCTTGGGAGAAAGGGCCGAAGTAAAAGCAGCTCAGCTGAAGAGTACCCCACCCCTCCCTCTGAATCAGTAGATGGCGGCATGAATTAGGACACCCATCGTGGTGTGCTCCTTTGGAACATTGGGACCAGGGGTCAGGTTGGGAACCAGAGCTCAATGCACGGTTCCGACGTTGTAGTAGGGACTGTTCAGAGGCAGCTGCACAGTCCCCAACGAGGAGAAGTCTGACACTGTGCCCGGTTGAGCCATCCGGGCTCCTAGTTAGCGTACGTAAAGGTATTCTTCCCCTGCGTTACCAAAGAAAAAACAAGGTAGTGCCATGATTGTAAAAGTTTGTTTCATGCCGCACTGTAGTGGAGTTGAGCTCACGCGACACTGCCGTGTGACCGTGACAGATATGTCGTCGCGTTTCGTGAGGTTTGTGTAGCCGGGGTCCCATAAGAGGCGAGGAGGAAGGAGGACCTATGTCCTGCATATAAATCTTATTATAAATTGTGCGGATGTCTATGGGCGTTATCAAAAAGAATCTTTTGATAACTTAACTTTGATATACTATAAAAATCTATTTACACATAATACTACTCGACGTTAGACGATAGTCTCATTAGTTCATACTATTGACTATCAAGAGCGCTTCAAGCCGCACCTCACGATCGAATACTCAAGCCGAGAAATCATTTGTGGTTCCCCCGATATCTTTCATCTCTGCCCAAGTTAGTCTGTCAAGTAAAACCAATTTAGTTTATGATTTATCTTGTAATACAGCTAGCAAGTTAATTGTAATCTCAACTTCAATCTTCTTCAACCCTCGCCCACATTACACTGGCGTGAAGTGGCAGCTGTGTTGTCGCGTTTCGTGCGGTTTGTGAATAGCCGGTGGTTCATTGGGTGGATGGGTGAAGGATTATGTTAACCTATTAACATTCATACGCGTCGGTAGTCACCAAATGGCTCCGATTGCTCGTCCTCGTATGCTATAAATAAATACATATTACAGTTTTTACATTACATGAACGAGTAAGTAATATTCTTATACTTCAATAAAAAAATATTTCTTTCACATACCCCTTCTCAACTACACGTTTTTTGTTCGAATAGGGTAACATTGTAGTGTAGGTCGAACTAGACGTAATTCGAAAGGTCATTCCAAATCTCATTTAGTAAAACGTGTCTTCTTTATGCTGGTCACAATGTAGCCATTTTGTTCAAATGTTACGTTCGTTTTTAAGGATTTAGGCTAAATGCGCTGACACTTGAAAAAAAGTTTAAACAAGCTTAAATATTATAGTAGGTATACTGTTATACTATTTCCACATATTGTTTCATTTTTTTCTTTGAATATCAAACCATTTCTACATCTTATTAAAATTTTAATACCTACCTGATACCAAAGTTAATGGTCTCAAAATTTTAAATAAAATAACTTCTATATTCTGACGAGTCATTCACAACATGTAGCTACGACAAATAACGTGACAATATCACGTCAGCAATTTTCTTCATTAATTATCACATATTTGTACACTCTTTGGAAATGAATAGCCTCTCAACCTCTAGACAAGTATCTAAGACACTACTTAAGAAGAATACTCTAAACAATGTATAAGGTCAAGACGCGATGAACTCAAACTTTATAAGCCCAATTATTATTGTATTATATTCTAATCGATAGCTATTTTGTCATTTATAATGGATCTAGTCATCATATACACGTATTAATAATTAATATGTACTCTATCACCGTCCATCGATGGTTGTCATATGGACCTTACCTCCGTCAAGATTAAATAGATATCTTACAACCTGTGATCTCACTAAAAAAATAAGCTTTTTTGGTTGCAATAATTACTAATATGATCGGTATATAAGATACCGATTAAGTTTTTGTTTTTTTTTTTTTAGCATGAGCGTATACCGATTAAGTTAGATTTTAGACTCGGTCCTTCTTCCTGGGCCACCAGATAATTACACAATACACAAAAGTCGGCAGCTGTCACTTCACGCCGGTATCGTGTAAACGACAGACACCGCCCGTGCCGGCCCCATTTCGGCTGCAATGCAGCAGGCAAAATCTCTTACTATTTATTGAATATTATATATCCTTAAAAAAGAGCTCTAATAAAGATCTGAAAGTCAGAAATTTAGTTTCTAAGAAAATCCATCATTTTGATGTATAATGTATTATTATTCATGTAATTATTATTTTTATATTATTATTGTTTGCCCGGAGTATCCCATTGCTACAAGTAATAAGCACAAATAATGTAATAACTACGAATTGTTAGACTGTGTTACTTAGGGATCAGAAAAACAAATTTTAAGAAGTATCATGTGTCAATAATGAAAACTAGAAGTCTACAGACACCTGTGATACCAGTCTCGCAGATGCTTTATACTTTATAGCATAAACTAATGTTAGTATTTTATGTCAAGCAAAAAAAACCCCTTGAATTTTTTTCACCGATCATAATAACAAAAACTTTTGCAATAACCACAAATTTCTGATACATTAGAAACAACCGTCATTACAATATTCCTCGCCTTGACATTGACAATGTCAAGTTTGGGAAATAATAAAGGCACATAAATTCGGCGACAATATAAATCAACCTCCTGAAAAACAACATCTCCCCGACCTTGGGCCACGGTTGTTTTCCTAACTTTTTCAAACTCAATTATTTCATCGTTTTATTCCATTGCACTGTACGCTCGTGTGGTGGATTTTCAAATGGAATATTTGTTGTTTGTGATTGACTTTTTATGCGATTTATATGTTAAGACATATCAAGCAAAAACAAACCCTTGTATTTTCTTCACCGATCAGTGATCACAATAACAAACTTTTGCCATCCTAACGAACAACTGGTAAATTAAAAACAACAATCATTACATTTTTCCTCTTTGACTTTACAATGCCATCTGTACTCAATATTAAATAGGTTTTCTTACTTTCTATTATATTACATGTCTAATGTTCAGATTAATACCCGCAGTTCAATTCCATTACAGGACCTCGAGCCAAAATTCCAAATTCAATCCGTCATCACCTCGATCTTTCAAGGTCCACTAATGTGTGCTTTAAGCGCAATTTTAACCCGCTCATCACTTCGATATGGAATCAGCTGCCTCTTTTAGTTCTATTCTATTCTATTGTATAAAAAAAATTAGAGGTCATTTGAGAATAATTTTTAACCTCTTTAGTTATCCAATTATAAAAATACATATTAAATTAACAATACAAATATATACGTATATACACGTATTCGTAAAGTAAGCTAACTTCTTTACAAACATTTTACAACACAAAGTGTAAAACGTCATGTAAAAAATATTTTTTTTATATTATTATGTTTTAAATACTATTTTACTAAATAAATATGATAACTGCATTTACGCATAGACATCCATTTTATTGATATTCAGGCGTGTTGCCTTCCTTCCTTCCTCCTTTAATCCCGGAAACTCACTAATCTCACGATATGCGACCGCACAGCTGTGTTGTAGCGTCACACAAACGACACTGCCTCAAAGTGATAGCTATTAAGGCTGTCACACAGTAAGCAGATACGAAAAGTTTTTTTATCTGCGTATAAAACAATACCTTAATATATGTCTGTGTCTACAGATACTTGGCGATCAAAATATATAAGTTATATGCGTAGTGTGTGTTTAGTATAGAGCAATATTGACAGATATGCGTTCAGATACATAAATATTGCCGCATTTGCATAGTGTGTGATAGAATTCATTGCGACGGTATCAATCTGCATCGCGGTTACATTCTTAGAAGTTTCAAATCAATTAGTCGACAGAGTGCAACGCCAGCATTCTCCGCCTTCAGTGATAGTTTGGTGGGGTGTTAACTATGAAGGAGTGACTGAGCCATATTTTTGTGAAAAGGTTTCAAAATATCGGCATAAGTGTATCAAGATACCATTCTTTAGAAGGTAGTTAAGACATGTTCAATAAGCAAGTATGGTACTTCCAGCAAGACTCGGCGCCGGGTCATAAAGCTCGGTCCTCGGCTCGGTTGGAAGCGAACGTCTCGTACTTCATCAGAGCTGAAGACTGGCCATCATCTAGTCGCGATCTTAATCCGCTGGATTATGATTTATGGTCAGTTTGATAGAATACAGCTATACTATTACGCCATGATAATTTAGAGTCCCTAAAATTTCCCCCAGGAAAGAGTAGATGCTTCTATCTATAACTGGCCTCAACGTTTAAAGGACTGTATTGCAGCCAATGGAGACCCCATTGAATAAGCTTTTTATATATTTAATTGTTTTATATTTGTGTATGAAACTTACACACTTTAAAAGTAATACATGATATTTGTAATTAAAAAAATATTTTTTTCTTTGTAACAGAACTTATGGCTAGATTAGTTTGTACCTATGTATATAGCAATTAGATTAATATAAATTCATAAAATGATTTTAGTAATTAAATGTCTTCACTACTCATTGGTGTACCTAAATATACTTTCAACATCCTATAAAAAGTATAAGTATAAAAATAAGCCTCTTGTTAGATCAAAATATAAATTAATAATTACTTATTGACTAGGGTTTTATCCTTACAGTATATAATATACATTTATTTTGAAGAACACTAGCCGCTATATTAGAACGGATACTGTTTTTCAAAATAAGAACTGGCCATTTTCACGAACAAATATCATCTCATAATAAAAAATCGGCTTAGGCTATTAATATATACGAAGAAGCGGTAGAACATTATAATATTCTAAGATGTGTTTCGAATTATTCATACACCGACAGTAAAATGAAACTTTGTGCGGAGCATATTTATTATTCTTGTGAAATTCGGTCTTAGAAATTTGAAGCGAAAGATACGACGAGGAGTGTGGGGCGTTATAAAAGCGAGGCTTTATTTATTTCTATAGCTTCAGTATATTATTTGATCAAGTTGATGTATTTGATCAAATTTCAATATTTTTTTATGAAACTAAAAAAACTAAAACCATTTTCTATTAAACATAAAGCTATTTCTATTTAATATAATGCATAGGTATTAGATTAGATTAAAAATATAGTTATTTCTATTTGTATCATAATAAAAGCTGCGATAAAAATATTTTGTTATCTTGTATCCCAACATATTATGTTACTTTAATGCCATCCCTTTGAAAAAAAGGTCAAATACTAAGTAAAATATTCTCAATATTATCAAAACATGTAGACTGCTCTTCGTTAGGCCCACTCACGAACTTCACTAGTAGCATAATGTCGTCCCAGCCGATTTCGGCTACGGCGGCCGTCTCTATATAGGTGTACGAGCATATAACGAGCAGGACAAATTATAGTGCACAAGTGCGCTTACTATTCTCTTATCCTCATATTCCGATGGGACGGTAGACCGACATGACCGGAGAGAAATCAGGACCGACGGCTTAATGTGCTCTCCGAGGCACGGGGGTGTAACACCGCCAACTTCCTGACTCCGGACTATTATAAGAAATTGAAAAATCCCAATAACAATTTTTGTTTCGACCGACGGATTCAAACGCAGGACCTCACGTCTGTGGTCGCACATGGCTACCACTAGACCACGAGGCAGTCGAGCAGCATAGCCAATAAATACTTCACACCTGGAATATGTAGCCTATAAGCACTTGCCTAACTTTTCAGTAACACCATACAGAACGATAATAACTTCTTATCAAAATACAGAATTATTTATAAAAATATTAGCTTATCTTTAGCTAGTTACTAGCTACCTGCCCTTATAGCTTATTACAACTAGCTTCCTCACAGAAAACGTATGAATGCATGATTGAGTTTCTTTCAGCGTGGTAGTTACCTCATTATATTTTCACTTTTCCTTGTCTACTACGTGTCCATCGAAATAACTTTATGATGGAAATTTTTGCAATAGGTACCTAAATCATTATAATATGTATGTGTTTCTTTTAAATCATTATGTTTGTTATGTGCGCATTAAATAATATTTTATAATAACTTTTTGAATTATAAATAAATACAGAGGTTTTAGCAAGAGTTTTCTATTGCTGCATTACAAACAAGGCAACTCAGTTATCACGTAGTGATAATATTGATGTGACCTTCACTTTTAGTAAAGCTACATGGGGCGAATTAGATAACGGAGGCCATCGCATGAGAATACAATTTGTGTAAGCGAAGAAATTATACTATAATATGTTAAAAGACTGTTACCAGTTGCAAACCCAATGAGAGTCAATATAATAAAAATCCTCATTGTTAGCTACTAGTACTTAAAACTGAAAATTTTCATCGGCAATATCTGATTTCATAGTAAGATGTCTAATTCATTTTCCACTTATGTTCACACGTTATAGATAGGTAATTTACGGTCTTCCATCAGTAAGGTACCAAATGCACAGCACAATATCATGGAAGAATATTACCTACTGTCACTCGACTTAATTATTATTTATCATAAACCTATTTATTATCAGGTGGTCCGCCCTATCGCAGAGATTGACTAAAAAGAACACCATTTTATCTTATTATATTACTTATATTTCAAATCCATGACCCAGAGTTATATTTTGACTTAAGATAAAATCCTGTATTACTATTATATACATTTAAAAATAATTATTTTGTTAAGATATAAGAAGATGAGAAACAAGAAATATTGATTTAGTTAATTCATTGTTAGAACAAAATGTAAGATATTTTGGAGCTTTTCCCGCCAAATCCGCCTTCAATTTAAAACCTGGCACATTTTCAGAATGTATTCTTATGACCTTAAGCCCTTAAATTCCTCCTTACCACGCTCCACCCTATTTAACGTGAAATGGCAGCTCGGCTTGAGCTTAATAGCTTTATAAAGCTTCTGTTCCCCTTTTTGTAGTGCTCATAAAAGCTCGAGCGGGGTGATCAGCATTCTGGGCTTAGATAATAAAAAAAATTGACTATCACATTTGCGTTTTATATTGCAGGTACCAGTCCTATTGTTCTGGATATTACTCGCGTGTGCAGCTATGTTTATAACTTTGTATAGTCTGATATATGGTAACCATAAAGAAAACAATGGGGTCGTAGAAAATATGTGCACTTTTAAGAATATTACACTGCCTTTGATAGTTAAATGTAATGCAATGAACATTGCAGCACAGTTTTTTTTTCGTTTATAGTATAAGAAGGCAAACTAGCAGTTGGATTTCATGACTACCGACACCCATAGATATCGGCATATACGCAGATGCAATCCGCAAACGCTACAGCACAGCTATCACTTTTCATCCGTATTGTGTAAGCTAGAGGTACCTCCCCGATCGCGCAGACCAACACTAATTCGCCTGCATGCATGCACGTATCGTGGCACTACCTCGTACTAGTAGTAGAGTAGTAGCGTGATCGCAAAAGATTCTCCTCCTGCCCTGTCGCACGTGCTTTAATGGCTAAGTTGTTGCCTATCCTATGATTATTATTTAAAATGAATTGGACATCAATTATGTCACTATATCAGTAAATACAATAAAACTAGCTCTGTAAGCTTCTGTAAAATTACAATAAAAAAATAAACCATTTACATAATAATAACAAAATTATTGTTTCATCAGTATAATTTATTTCAAACTTATAAAGAATACCATCGAACTCTCTCACAGTTGTTTGAAATTTATTTGGTACTTTTAACAAAACAAAGCGAAGAGCTCTCAAGTAAAATAAGATTAAAATATTTTCAGTGGATTGAGTTAGTGTGGCGTTAAGTGATACGTGAACTCAAACCTTTGTCTAAGATTTTACTGAAGAGTATTTTTAATATTCTACACTCGCGACTGCTTTATGAATGTCGGTGCAAAAAGCAAACAATATTAGTATTGACGACCTTGACATGGTATTGTCTCATTGCAGCCGGATTGGATCGACACTACACAAAAGACTAAAAATAAGTTTCAATAAATAACAGAGCATTAAAGTACATAACATCCTGAAAAAAAATTGTACTTTATTGTACCCGTTACCCAGACGAACGTTACCGTCCGTTGCACTGCTCTTTTGCACCCTTGTTAAAAAGAACCATTTCTTATTAATATGCCAATTTTTTTACAAAAATGAGGGAAAACTTTCACAAAGAAGCTAGTAAATATAAATCTAGGTATATGAAATATTTCCAACATATTTTTTGAGAGTTATTGGCTTTTAGGATATTAAACAGAACACTGTTCATAAATTTACGGATACATTCTTTAAGATCAAACAGTTTTCGTGTGAAATAAAATGTTTTTTGCTAAAAAATCATAGAATAGTTATTATCAGCCTTTGAAAATTGGCGTACGATCATCCGATAATATTATAGTTTTTCCTAGTCGGTACTTTTTTAGGAATTTTTTTATGAGCTGTGGTTGAGGAGGCTGTGGTTGAGGTCCGGCATGTTTAAGAGCCGACTACTGAGATTTTTTGAGATATCCCGGATCCGTCGGCAACAAGGCATCCATCATCATCAAGGAACCAGACTCCTCTAGAAAAATGTTGATGCGACTACATAGATCACCTACGAAGTCGGAGCCGAGCGTTGGGGTCAGGTTCCCATCCTGGCCTCTGACCCCATTACTCCCAAAAGCAAGCCAATAATTTTGTGTGAAAAATCGTATCCACCGCTCGTCCTAATCCACTCCGCCATCTAATGATTCAGAGGGACGGATGGAGGACTCCTCAGCTTAGCAGCTCTTAGTTTGACCTCTTCTTTCAAACCTGTCTGATATAGGTAGCCTTGTCCGGCATAGTCTTGGGGAACTCAGAGGCACGCAAGACCCCCCAACAGACCAACGCCAGCATCGTTGTGATAGAGTAGTATATACAGCCTAGGGAGCATTTATTATCCTGATGTTATCTGAGAATGAGGTACTTCCTACATTATTACCATATCCTGTACAATGAATTATTCTATGAATAAATCATGTAACATTCACAAAGTATACACATTTGATATTATAACATTAGAAAAATAGAGCTGCTTATTTCTTTGTTTCCCTTATCGCTTTACCAAAGGTACTATAGACGCTGATAAGTAGTTCACGTAACGCAAACAACAACTTGCCGCTGTCTTATATAAACACTCCTCTGGGAACATGCTAGGCTTACATTCCACGCCTGTTTTATAGTAAAATAAAACGCATACCTTCTCAGGCTCATTGTAGATATTTAAAAGTCCACACAAAATCACATTTAATATATTTTAATCATATAACACTTAAAAGTTTTTAATAGTGATAATTAGCACCATAAACAAAGAGTTAAAAATGCCAATAAACTATATTTGAAATCCATGACACAAAATATGGAGTTTTTTTTTTTAATTTCTCTTGCTGTTCAATACGATTCTAAGTTCAAAACATACATTCTTATTTTTAAATTTCAAACGACAAAACGTTACTGCTTATTTTGAGAACAGATTAGACATCGGAAAACAAGTTTAGCCTTCCAAATTCGTGAATAGACTGATCTTTGCCGATTGTGGTCCACATCTCCCAAAAAAATTATATCGAATCAAATGCTACTTTGTTACTGTATAGTAGAGTTGAAATTTGTTCAACCATGTCTTGCTTTATACCGGTAGATCGCAGTTTTATCGCAAAATATACTTTGTGAACAAGTTTTTAGAGACCATTTCACAATTTGCGTGTTAGAGGGTTGCAGAATAGCGCAGAAATAATGTTCCCATTGGTACCGATAATTTCATGTTTGTGTACATGTGCGACTGAAAATTTATTATAATGTTAGTATAAGTAAATAAGACCTGAGATCTTAGTATGAAAATGATTATGTAAGGCACTAAATTGTGAAAGAATTTTATTATATTGGTGTTCTATATTGTCATAGTTGTTATTATGTTAGCATGTTAATTTTACTAACATTATTTAAAAAGCGCATTTATTCAGTCCCTATATAATTAATTAATATACTATCTAATAGTTACGTTGTTTATTAGGGATCTTCAAGAGGTTAAATTTTTTAAATCAAGATAAATTATAGCGCTAAATATGTACTAAAATCGTAGCATTTAGCAGTCTAATAAATACATGGGATTGATAACAAAAGTATAGTACTGTCAAAATATTATAAAGTTCTGAGAATGTAAATAAAATATAAAAATAAACTTAATAGAATCTTAAATTAAATCTTTAACGTAGATAACTTAATTCAAAGGTTTAAAAATGAATCCTTATTAAAAACCTAGATAACATTTATTGGTGGTTAGAACATTCGGCTACTTCTGCTACAATAACATAGCATCGCTACGACAACGTAGCAACCATATGACATCGTAGCAATACTACGAATATCCAATGAGTTAGATAAAAAAAACTGGTCTTATAATAATTATAGTCTATTTTTTTATCATGTGCATTTAAGTTAAATATGAAAAAAAAATGTATAGTAATTTCATAAAGCCGCACCATTTGTTTTTATCATCCCGAAAGAGGTTCCATGGCTTTTGAGTTTTCATTATGTTTTACACCAACATTAAAAGCACTATCAAACAGGCAGAAAAGGAGTGCACATGAGCAGGCTTTATATTAATAGAATTCATTGCAATTTTAATCCAAAGCTAATTGAGTTATAGTTCAATTTCGCTCGCAGAATTCTCATTTTCTAGAGACCGGACATCGGCAGTGTTTATGGACTCTATTATGAGAGCCATTAAGTATAATATCGTATTACGCGGTTTACCATTAAATATAGGAACTGCATTCACCTCAATAAATTTTATATTTTTTCAATTATTTTATAGGTTTTCTTATTTTAAACTGTCACCAATCAATTGAAATTATATAACATATTAAGCCTTGCTATCCGGGGACGTTATAATATTACGACTGAAAGTAACTGCCATAGCATCGCGTTGTGACTGGTATGTGAGTTTATTTTAATAATGAATTCTCTGCTCTATGGCGACAGCCACCTGCACCTGACTACTCGTCATCATCTCCAGTCATCTCTCACCAAATCTCAAATGCTCCTTGCAACGACTTGTACGCCGTGTAAATTATCATACATGTATACAACTAGCTGTACCGTGCCAGCGTTGCTACGCCACCAACAGATAAATCAGCATGAAATATCACAGCAATATGTAAAATTCATTAGAATTACAGTAGCGCCATCTGTCGAAAATTAGTCGTACTAACTCAGCCTTCGCGGGCGCATGCAGAACAACTTTACTAAGGATCATCGCATTATCAAATACATAGTTTCTTATTTTAGAAAAAACACACCGACAAAATATTTACACGTACATACATATAGAGGTATCTCTTTCCTCTTTATGATATTAATATAGATAATTAATTTTATATTTCATCACATGAATTATGCTTCTGAGTATCATAAGATTACAAACGTTATTCATTACCTTACCAAAGTTGGTCAAATATAATTTGATGAAATTCTGCGGGTACGACGAGGCCGTAATACGAGTACCTATGTACCCGAACGTTTTTTAATATAAATGTCAGAAATTACCTGCTAAATGTTGTGATTGTAAATAGGCATTGATGATCATTTATTAGGATAAGATGCTCACTCATTTGTTACTTTATAATAGTATTAGGGAGCAAATGAGCAGTCAGAGCCATTTTTATGACAATTGACACCAATAGATATCCACATAGAGGTAATATATATTATGTATGCACCACCATAGGCCAAAAATGGTATGCTAAAAGATGTTTTTACAGTAGTATATTTAACAAAATCTTTATTTACCATTTTCTTATTCTATTGTATTATATAGTGCGTATTATCTATATTATATGATAAAGACTTCCTTGTATTTTTTTTGCAAATAATGAAAAAAATTAAAAATATCTTCATATGCGCTAAGCCAAGTTCATACTGTGTGCACAGCCAACTTTTCGTTGCATATTTTGTAATTTAACGAAACGAAAAAGTTTTTATTACCGAAACATGGGCAAGAGCTCATTATTGTGTGAACCGAACTTTCAGTCTGTGCAGTAATTCATATTTTTTATATTCCTGGGAGGCTAACTTTGTTTTACCTTCCTCAACTCACAAATAGCGTAATGGTCACCGCACACTTATCAAATCGGAAAGGGATCGGCACTGTATCGCCTACGCTTTTCGTAGCCAGACGATAACGTTACGGTTCCCATTAGTGTGCGTAGCGGGATGGAGCTTCATACAAAGAGTACTGACGGAGTCGAGGTGATACGGTTACGATCCCTTTCCGAGTTAATAAGTGTGCGGTGACCATAAACGCGACAGTAGTGAAATATCATGCTTGTGATGACCTAATTTGGTTGCAATAAAACATGGCTCTAACGCTTATTAGAGAAAACGGATATCAATAAATTTATACAAATGTGTAGAAAAAATATATTTTTTGGGATGGAGTAAGTCTGCTTGATGTGGTATAGGATAGATCTCTTTCGGAACACGTAGTCGTCTCAGTATTTACGATTTACTGCCTTGTGGTCTAGTGGTAAGCGTGTTCAACTACAGACGTGACAGCACACTTGTGCACTATAATATGTCCTGCGCAGATGACTCGACTCTATAGACGCTGCCGCTGTATCCTAAATTGGCTAGGATGATATTATTAAATCAAATTTATTCATAAATTTTATCGTGAACCCGTAAAGTTATTACCCTATGAATTTTGTAGGAAACGAGCAAAAAACATATATTTGTAACTCTTTTTCGGTGATGTAATTATTTAAGAAATTATGGATTACACATTTATTTGTACTGTTAGTTCTTACTTCTTGCCAACTGTCATGATCCCTTAATCAATGTGATGATTGCTTCAACTTATACATAGTGTGCCCTGCTGCTGATAGATCTGAGGCACTCCACCACAGGGCGCAGCGGCCGAAGGATCTCGCTGTGACTTTTAGTCGGTAGGGGCCCCGTGCCGAGTCCGACACACCCTTCCGGCTTACCCAGGGCCGGTTAGAAGGTGCCTAAAAGCATTTTCCCTGCGCCAAAAAAAAAAAACATTTTTACGTGGTCCGAGAGGTTGAAGACCTCACTATTGTCATGAAGTTTAGATTTATTCTACCCCACGCTCCTGAGAAAAAGTCTAGCCAAGTCTTATGTGTTATGTAAGGGTTCAGTTTTTCATTATTAACCACGGGAGCCTAAAACGTCTATCGATAACACAGATTCAAACTTTCATCAGATACTATATTTAAGGCATTATAAATGAAATAATCAATAAGGCAGAGCAGTATTTATAGCTGTTTCGGCGGCAGCTGTTCAAACTTCCACGTTCGCTCGCCTCACAACTATTTCCTAGATCCGTAAACTTTAATTAATTTGGTTTTTTTACAGTTTTTGTTTAGAAGTTATCTTAAGTTTCTTTTTAATTTTTATTAAAATTTCCGACGCGCTCGCAAATAACCTACTTCGGTACTGGCATAAAGAACAGTCAAATGATCGCAACAAGATTAAGCATCATAGTTAGCTTTTATTAGAAAATAGAAAATCAGCCCATGGCATCTCATAGAAACATTTTTTCAGGATAAAAGCTAGCGTGTGGTAATCCAAGTTACCCACTATGTATGCGTGTTCAGCAGTTTTTGCGTGAACGAGTAACAAACAAACATACACTTTCACATTTATAATATTAGTAGGATAATTAGAGGTAGTGCCACGCATGCACGCATGCTGCCTAATTGGGCCGGAACACGTTTCGTGCGGTGAATAAGTAGCCGGTGGCCCGAGTAGAAGGGAGAAGGATGGAGGGCAACGCATCTATATTGCCTCTGTGCGGATGTCTATAGGCGCCGGTAGTCATTAAAATGGCTCCGACTGCTAAATACACAAGATATAAAAAATTTAACTCTTTCAATGTATATCGATACAACCGAGCTCCTACAATTCGTACACAATAATGCATGTTGTAAAGTATTACAATTTTATTTCGAGGTTTAACATCTCAAAAGGAAAATGAAACCCTTAAATGCCCATAAAAATTTGCAGATGCGCTGAACTCCGTCCTCCTCCCCCCTCAGTGGACCATCAGCTACTTACACACCGCACAAAACACGACAACACAGCTGTCACTTTACGCCAGTATCGTGTAAGCGCGAGGTACCTCGCGGATCGTGCCAACCTAATTCCGCTACATGCATAAATAACAATATTATGTTGAATAATATGGTAGTGTGATATTTTCAAATTTCCTCGAGGTTTCTTGGCAGGAGCGATGAAGCTATACCGACGCGACGTCATGAAACATCTTCTGCTTCAGTGGCGGATAAAATTTACATAAGTTTGCCCAGAAATAGAATAAAATTGCTTTAATCATCATCATCAGACTTGATATAACCACTGATACGTTATCAAACCTCAATGTCTTCATTAAGCCCATATAATAAGCACTAGCAAATACTAGCATACAGTGCCTAATATGTTTTTTTTTTAAGATATAGGAGGGCAAACGAGCAGCCGGAGCCATTTTCATGACTACCGACGCCCACAAACATCCGCATAGAAGCTATACAGATGCGCTGCCCTCCTTTCTCCTCCCACCTCCATGGGCCACCGGCAACTTACACACCGCACGAATCGCGACAGCACACAGCTGTCACTTAACGCCAGTCTCGTGTAAGCGACAGACAAAAAAAAATCAAAGGGAGGTACCCTTTGATTTTTTTTGGGTCCTATCATCAGATTATGACTATAGCTATATAGTTTCGCAAAATCAGAGTATGATAAATTCCCAGTTACTATGTTTCATGGAAACCATATATATCATAGTATTTTAACGTACCTACTACGAATTTAATTAAAGAATGAATATTGAACATTTAAATTTATTTGATACATTTAGGTAGATCTTAATATAACCCTCCAAAAGGCAGGTCACGCGCGGCGATTCACTAAGAACACAAAAACTATCGGATGAGAGACCTCGTATTTGAACTGCTCATTACAATTTGACCTCCTATCCAGTGAACCTGGCGTGTTTTCCTCTAAATCGTACAAATATCTCTATTGTCAAAATGTATGTGATTTTGTAGCTGATTCGTTCAACGAATTCTATTTGTATCTTTACGGCAAAATGGGATTGGATACATAGATTTTGCAGCTTACAGATATAATGCGAAGACAAGTTGGAGTTATGTATGCTGAATCAGAGATCTTGTAAGAACTTCTTCTTTCTTCAACAGATTGTAATAACAAAGTTTATGTGTGTTTTATCATTTTACGCAAAAACAAATAAACGACCTGAATTATTAAAATTAGGTACAGACTCAAATTACAAGATGGGTTAAAAATAAAATTACTTTTCTCCCGAAAAAAAAAGGCTTCTCTTGAAATATATTCCAAAGCTTGAACATTCGTTACTAATCAAGCAAAAAGGATTGAATACATTTAGAAATTATATAAGATATTCCATCTAGAATAACGCAAATTGCTTATTTCTATTCCAAAAATTAAATTAGTTAATCCTGGGATAGATTCTTGTATGTTTACGCTTGAATGGAAACGCCGACCAAAATTGGGTTCAACAAACAGTCTGAGTTTGAGACCCACAAGGCGATAAACACAAAATAATCATATATCAGAGCATTATAACAGCATTAGCTAGTTTTATTTTCACTATATATCACTAGCCTTTGCCTTTTTTCAAAATATGTAAAGGTTGGGGCGGACCCAATTACGCTATTATCGATAGCGTAACCTATACAAATTGATACTTAAAAACCCGTGATCCTCAACCATACAAACTTTCCCGTTTGCGCTTATCAATGAGAAAAGCCTCCACATTTATATAGCTTGTTATCGAGGCCAGCACGTACTCTACAATCTAGCACGTGACTTCGTTAGGGAATAAATCCTATCATTTTTCTGTGACACTCAGCGCTCTCGGACCAGGCAATATTGTTCGAGTGCTATATATATTTTGATTTTCCATTTTTAAATTGCTATTGCCAGTTATTTTTTTTAATATTTCGAATGTTATTCGATTTTCAAATAAAATGTCAAATGACAAAATTATTTCGATTGAATAATGGTCGAAAAAAATAGGCTTAGGAAATGAGTTTTTATTTAAAGTCTATTGAAATGTACCTTGCGGCGCTCGTACGGAAAAAAATTGATTTTATTAAAAAAACTATCAAGACATAAATTGTAGGAATTTTTCTCGTTTAATTTTGTATACATATTATGTTTATTTCGTAAATGCGTCGGATAGGAGATATTCCCAAAAACTGTTATTAGGGGTCATTTCTTTCCAGATGGTGGCACGATCGGCGGAGATACGAGGTGGCAAAATTGAAATTCGAAAAGAGCATATCGATATCCATAAAATAACCAAGTTTCAAAACTCCCGGAAAACATTCCAGGTAAAACTATAAATTACTCGACAATAAAAGATGAACTTCATAGCAATAACAAAACATATACATATTTATATATATACAATATTTTTATATATTTTTTTTCATTAAAATCTTTATGAACACATAATTGCCTCTATTAGTCTCCTTAAATTTATTTTAAGTTATTGCAGCATTGCAGACAACTCTAAGCTATCAGTTTACTTACTTAGGATTCTTATCTCCACATCCTATGTACTTATCCGCATACTTATGTGGGGGTCTGTTACTTCAAATTATATTAACTTTGCGTAACTTAAAATATACAAAAAATAATTTATCCTACTAATATTATAAATGCGAAAGTTTGTAAGGATGTTTGTTACTCTTTCACACAAAAACTACTGAACGGATCTTCATGAAACTTTACAGTAATATAGCTTTCATATAGGAATAACATAATGAGTTAAAATTTTGAATCATTTTTGAAGTCCGAAATCCACGCGGGCGAAGCCGCGGGCGGAAGCTAGTTATTTATATATTTAATGCGTAGATGTGAAATTTTCCAGTTAATAAATATCATTGGAGTTATTCTTTTATATTATAAGGGAGGAAAGGAGAAGTCGGAGCCATTTTCATGACTACCTACATACACATAGATGTAATATGTGTAGACATAAACAGACGGGTACCTTCCTCCGCTCTCCTCCATGAGCCACCGGATGCAACCATATGGCATGAAACCTTACAGCACAAGCACTTTACCGGTCGTGACTGCATCACAGCGTGGCAATACCTCTTACTCAAATAACGAAATAAATATACATATTACTAGCTTCCGCCCATAGCTTCGCTCGTTGCTGATTTGTGAATCTCAACCATTCTCGAATACCCTTCAACACACCCAAAAATTCGTCAAAATCGGTCCAGTCGTTTAGAAGGAGTTCGGTAGATGAGAATGAGGTAGAAAACGCGTCTGTATTACATCTATGTGTATGTAGGTAGTCATGAAAATGGCCCCGAGTGCTCCTTTGCTGCCTTATAATATAAAAGAATAACTCTAATGATATTTATTAACTGGAAAATTTCACATCTACGCATTAAATATATAAACACGCACACAAGAATTATATGTACATATAACGATTAATGTTAGAAAAACAATTATAGATATATAAATAAATAATGAAATATACGGTAATCCAGAATCCATCTCTTACCTCAATCTCTTTTGAAAAGGGTCTCAATGACAAGGACTAATACGATTATACGATCAAAGTTTCCAGTTCCTTAGCTGAATTAATCCACTTCCTACCATCTTTTGTTTGTTCAAAAAATAGCTAATACAGTTTGAAAGTCGGTATTCTAAGCTTACAACTTGTACGACAAAGTTAGGCAAGAGGTGACTTGGCAGAACAAGTCCAAACTTGTACATTTGTTACAACTTAGTCTCTGAACTTGACAAATTTAAATCGGGGCGGACGCTTAATTATTATAAATCTTACTAGATGCGCACCGCGGATTCATCCGGGTTAGTTTAGATCCCATCGAAATATTATATGGAATAAGAAAGTTTATTATACATAAAATATAATACACATTTATCATTACCCAGAAAATTTCATAAAAATCGGTCACATCGTTTGAATATAATAAAATCTCCCGGCTCCAGGAATGAAAGAAAGAAAGAAAGAAAAACATTTATTCGGACACAATACAAGAGACAACAACAACAGAGTATACACATGATAACACATCGCACCACTCCTGGAAGAAAGCCACAAGTGAAAAATGACAACTTTTCAGGAGAGCATAAAAACTGTCCTAAAAATTCAATAATAGTTTTAAAAATATAAAGTTTGCAGCAAATTATGTCTTTATGCAGCACGGAGGTGACTACATATTTGTATTCCTGACATACTCAATTTGGAATAAAAAAACCACCGAAAAACAGTGTTGCGTACTTATTTTTGGAAACTATAAAAATACTTGATCGAGTAACTCTAAATATTGCATTATTGATGTGTTATATAATTCTCGCAATTTAATGCAATTGCAGATATTCCTTTATATGGCATAGGAATTGGACGAGATTCCAATTTGTATCTATGACTTACATGTTTTTTCCACGAGAAACTCATTTGTATAAGAAGCGTTACTTACTTTTTCCTTGTGTAACATCATCTTACTTTTGTTGTATCTGACAATTACAGCGTTACTAAAGTAAAAAAGTATAAAAAAAAATTGCGTATTATCAAATATCCAGTTTTTTTAAAGATAAGTTTGAATATAAATTGGTTGCATTTAAGAGTAATGGTAAGTGAAAATGTATAAATAATTAAATTTAAAGTGAAAAATTTGTAAACGATGGGTAAATTCTATTAACAGTTCAAATTTCATAAAAAAACACCTTTCATAAATCAAAACACATCAACCTTTTTTGCTTAAAATTCAAAATCAAACATATTTTGATCAATGTACAATATAATTCGCTTATTCCCGGCTGTCCCCATTGACTCTGTCACCACTGGGGACAAACGAGAAAAAAATCCCATATATCGTTGGTTTTCTGATTGTGTATTAACATAATTACTATAAATTTGCGTTTAATACATATTCTTTAAAATAAAAGAATATTTATACAAGTATGAAATAAATAATTCGACAGTTAACCTTTTTAGTGGGTACAGTAAAGACCAGAGGATCCCAATCTTATTTTGTCTAATGGCCAGTTTGTAAATTAGATACTTTGTAGCGCTTTGCATTTTTTTTTCATCTTAAAAGCCTATGTTATAACATTGTCGATTTTTAGACCAAATACCGCCCCTCTCTAGGCTACCAGCGGCCACAACGGGGCGTTATCGCCCACTTTGGAAAA
>LUGF01043840.1:592628-615079 GCA_001625245.1 Calycopis cecrops
AAAGATCAAAACGGTGTGGTTCGGTATAAGCCAGGTCTCATGGTTAACATGTAACCTGGCACCGGTTTTCAACCATACCGATGGTCATTGATGTCTCCTCACGAATGATTAACAAGAAATGATGGTACTTATTACACATGAAATTAAAAAACAATTTACGCGTAAGTACAAAAACTTTAAAGACGTATACCTTACACATAAGACAGAGGGACTATAAAATGATACAATACAATACGTTACAAATACAATATAATACAATATAATACGATACAAATACAATACAATACGATACGTTACGATACGATACGATACGATACGATACGATAAGATACGATTCAATACAAGTACGATACTAATACGATACCAATACGATACAAAACAATACAAACACAATACAATTAATACTAAAATATTTTTTTATTAACCTATATAATAGAGACATTTCCAACCGTCCTATCGATTTTCCGCTGCTCTTCAATGAGAAACAGTTTTAAATGTCGGCTAAATGTATTTAAATTGTTGAGCACTCTGATTGGTGGTGGTAAGTTGTTCCATACCTTCGAAGCGGCGTATCGGAAACTTCCTCTGAAGGCAGCAGTTCTATGTGTGTGGGTAGCAAGCTGCAGCGAACATTGTCTACGTGACGTGTTCCAGCTCAATTTATCATATTATAAATATGCTGGTTCTATAAATTTGATTACACCAAACATTAAACATGCAAGGTGGTGTTTGCGTCGTGACTTCATTTTGAGTATGGAGTGAATATTTAGATACGGCGTGACATGGTGTCTACCCGGAATAAAATAGCAAAACCGCGCGCATGCATTTTGTATTTTTTGTGTTAATTTATCAGTTCCAGTCAGCAGACGAGGTCCATAAATTGTATCAGTATAATTTAATTCTGATAAAATTAGCGTTTCCACCAATTGCTCACGAAGCTCCACAGAGAGGAACGGTCTTATTTTATAAAAAACTCTAATTCTATAAAAGCAGTTTCGAATCGACTCAGCCACGTGCTTTTCGTATCTCAGATGGCTATCCATAGTTAGTCCTAAATTACGAGCCTCGTCTGTCCTATGTATACACTTTCCTAATAACGTCAGAGAAAGTGGTTCAGGGAGGTTTCTAATCTGGTGTTGAGTTCCAAAAATCATATATTTGGTTTTCAAGGGATTTAGAATAAGACCGTTCAACTTCGACCACCTAACAATACGGTCTAAATCATCACTTATGTCCTGTAATGCCTTTTCATGTTCTTTAGGATGGAAGGATACATAGAGCTGCATATCGTCCGCGTACATGTGATATTTAGAATTTTGGAGGCATTCTCCTATATTAGCACAGTAGAGGCTAAATAAAATAGGCCCTAATATGGATCCTTGTGGTACTCCCCTCCTCAATGGTGCAAGGGAAGATGCATTAGTACTACCATCAGCAAGCTGTAGTTCTACAAGTTGTTTTCTATTTTCAAGATAACTGTGGAACCACCGCACAGTCGCACTGTCAAAGCCATAGAAAGTTAGCTTAGAAAGCAGTAATGTGGTATTTATTGTGTCAAATGCCCGGGAAAAATCCAACAAGATGAGTAAAGTGCACATTCCACCATCCTGGGCAGCCAAGATATTGTCGGTAACGTCTAGTAATGCAGTGGCAGTACTGCGACGCCTTTTAAACCCAGACTACAGAGATGGTAAAATGTTATTTGTCTCCAAGTAATGTGTCATCTGCAGGCAAACCACTTTTTCTAAGATTTTCGACAAGCATGGCAGAATACTAATTGGTCTCAGACCTCTCACATCGACAGGATTATTATTATTTGGCAACGGACGGACTACAGCGATCTTCCACAGATCAGGAAATGTAGAAGTCACTATCGAGCGGTTTATAATTTTTTTGATCGCCTCTATGGTGTTCGGGAGGATAGCCAACATATTCAAAGTAATGTGGTCATATCCTTCAGCATTTGATTTTAGCTTATATATTATTTGAGATATGTCCGTGTTTTTTACTGGTTCAATTTTGAAACATTCAGAGTTAAAACGATCGAACTCATAATATGTTAAGGTGGACAAATTGGTTGTTAAGTTATCTGTGATGTTTAAAAAATGATTATTTATCATATTAGGATCTATAAAATGAGAGGGGAGTTCATGAGTAGCTTTTTTGATATTACTGACGTTTTTAAATTTTTCCATAAAGTTTCGGAGTTTTAATATGATTATTGATGTTAAATCTAAAATATGCAACTTTTTCATTATAAAGGGACTTTTCAACTAATGCTTTCAACTGTTTATAATATTTTTTTTAGATTCTGTTTTATTCTTACGATAAGCAGACAAAGCACGATCCCGTAGCCTCATCATAATTTTAATAACGTCCGTTATCCAGGGGTACGATGGTTCCCTGATCGTACATGTTTTAAGGGGAGCGTGGGTGTTAAAGAGCGTTATAATATGAGAATTGAAGGAGCAAACGATATCATTGACAATGCAGGTAATCTCTCGGATTGACGAGTGGCGGGAGGCGTGCAAGTTGCAACACCGGCGGGCTGTGTCAAAATTAAATTGTTGTAATCTCATAATGTCAAAAACCATGGCTATGTTCATGACCTTATTATTTAGTTCTCTCGGGTTTTTGATCAACTGAGTTGGCAGTGGAGGACCTGTAACACACCATCTCGGCGTAAAGTGACTGTGCTATCGTATTTCGAGCGGTGTTGAAGTCGAGGGAGGAGGAGAAGGAAGGAGGCCATCGCATCAGAGTTTCCTCTATGCGGATCTGTTTGATAGTCGGTAGCCATCAAAGGATTTCGACTGTTCTTTTGCCCTCCTATATTAAAAAAGAAAAAATACCTATAAAGTTCATTTTAATCTTTACAATTATAAAAGAAAAGAAGCGAAATTGTAGTTATTAACTATATGAAATATTTTTATTGACACCGGTTCCCATTTCCACCTTTACGTGGAAGGTCCATCAAACGGCGATCTCATTTTTCCGTCGATAGCGAGGCGATTAGGTCCATCGAACTTCGCACTCGTGGTTAATGGAGCAATAAATAATCTTTTAGATTACGAAGAAATGTGAACATAATTCACACCATTCTGGCCCATGAAGGTGGGAGGTGAAAGGAGGTCCGTACATCTGTACGGATGTCTATGAACGCCTGTAGTCATGAAAATGGCTCTGACTGCTCCTTTACCCCCCTATAACATAAAAAAAGAAAAAAAACAGCCGAATTAGTCCAGTACGACCGAGAATAAGTAGTCAGTGGCTTATGGAGCGAGGAGCAGGACGGAGGGTAATGCATCTGTTTATCCTCTGGTGGTCGATGGGTCGTCGGTAGTCATGAAAATTGCACCGATCGCTTGTTTGGCTGTTTGCCCTCTTACACTATAAAAAAATACTGCTGCAGCTGATTTGGAGTCGGATCGATAAGGTAACGTAGCCAACTTAATACGGGCGTGAAGTGAAGTCTCGTTTTTACGCTTTCTGGCGGTAAGGAAGCGATAATCCGAGGACTGGGTGAAGTAACTAATAAGTTAGTGAACTTGCTACATTGTAACCGAATCAGCCCGGAGGTTCTCACGATTATACTATAACCTCCTGAAAAGTGAAGCTACACTATCGCGTTTCAGACGATTTGAAAACAGCCGATGGTGTGGCTGTAGGTAAAGAAGCAATAAAAATAGTAAAGAATATTCATACACATTAACGGTGTGGATATTAATGGGCATCATTTTTCGCCAAACGGTTCTATCTACTTATTTGTCCTTTATTTATTTATTTATTCTATACCCTATTCTATAAAAAAGGACTATTATTCATATATATTATTACTTACTCTTAAGGCCATATAATATATCTAAAATCTAACTTGCATATCACGTAAGCTTCTAATATTTTTCAAAACGCTGTGTACCGAGTAAGCTCCAACTCAAACAAAAGCTCGACGTAAGTTAAGCTTTTCAACATAACACTGTTTACAAACTCTAGTTAATTCCCTTCGTTCTAAACCGTAAGTAAGCTCTCAGAGCTTAATAGAATAATATGTAAAAGCGTGCAGCTTTTAATATGGGAACGCGAAAGATTATAGCTTTGCAAGTAATTTTATAATAGTACAAGTGCAGACATTTACTGTCTTGTTGTTATAGCAGGAAGCACTCATCCCAATCATCGTCATCAGCATCATTTTTTTATGGAGCCAAACGAGCAGTTAGAGCCATTTTCATGACTACAAACGCCCATAGGCTATACAATTGCGTTGTCTCTCTTCCTCCTCCCTCCATAGACCATCCGCTACTTACATCCCGAACCGCGACAGTACAGCTGCCACTTTACTCTGGAAGACGTCCACTGCTGGACATGGGCCTCCTCCATAGAGCGCCAAACGTCACGGTCACGAGCTACTAGCATCCAGAGCCTCCTCGCTACCTTTACCCAGTCATCAGATCACGAGAACAAATGTACGACTCCGGGTCGGACAAGCGACAAGTGATACTTGATATTATTAATTGGGTCCTGGGTTTTTTTCTGTCTGAGTTGACCTGTATACTTTCCAGAAGTTTATGAGCATCAGTAGTTCTTGCTTACACGATAAGAACGTAACACAAGAAGTAGGTAATACGCGTTAGGTGATAGCTATAGTCGGGTTTCGAGCAGAGGAAGAGTAGGAAGGAGGGCAACGCATCTGCGTCACCCTTATGTGGATGTTTGGGGGCGTCGTTAGCCCTTAATGGGCTCCGAATTCTCCTTTGCTGTGAAAAATATCAGCATTTTCTGTAATATAAAAATACAAAAACCTACAAAACGGTAAATTGATTTGACTCTACGTTTTATTATACTTGGGTGGTGTGGTGTATTACGTGCTGGCCGTCTGTGATTGCCCTTCCGACTGGTGAAATAATGAGCAAAAAGCTCTCGGCGAGTTATTGGCGCGCCGCCAGATGTCGCTCAGCCCGTCGCCTTGGCGGTAATGAAATAAAATATGAATTACACACCGGAATAAAATGTTTATGTTGTGAGTTTCGAGGATAAACTATTAACGGCTTCTAAGTTTTTGTCAGGTGAGAAGTAAAGTTGGAATAGTGACGACAAATGATTTTTATTATCACGCGAGTTACTTAACGGAGTAGGTAGAGAGAAGGTTCCCCCTCCCTCGCCCCCCCCCGAAATGCTGCCTTGTCGTGGTGGGTGGGCTTGCGTGACTCTGTGACCCTCAAGGCTGTGCTGGTTAGGGTTGCCCCTACCGGACAGGCTGGGGGGAGAGGCCAGATTAAGAGCAGCTCGACTCTGAGTTCTGCACCGGTCTCTTTGAATCAGCACAGGGTGGCTTGGACTGGAACGATGGTGGGTTCGATTTCAATATTGGTGGCGTACTCCTTTGGAATAATAGGGTCAGGGGTCAGGATGGGAACATGACTCCATTGCACGATTCCAATGTTCAGAGACAGTCGGACAGTCCCCGAGGAGGACAAGTCTAGTTTTTTTGCCAAAGCCAGCCTGTTACTGGAGGGATCCTGTTTCTTGCAGATCCGGAACCCTCCAATTATAGCTGCTGAAGGCACCGAGGTGAATTTAACGTGTTTATTCGGTATTACACTGAGGTCTGACATAGGTCCAAGGGCCACTCTGGCTCTTACGTAATAGGTTAGATGCATACGTAAATGGATTTCCCTGCGTAAACAAAATAAAAAAGGTAGTGACAGGACAGAATGCATATAACGATCCTTACATTCTTGTCATGCATTTTAACAAAACAAGCGAGCTTTTGTCTTTACGATATTTATTCTATGTATTTTCTTCGCTCAAGCGAGGTCATTGCCTTTCTCAGAAGTATTAACAGACAAAATTCAACAGTTCACTGCCATTATCGATTTTAATGTTATATTAAAGGTGAAAAATTTGTGAATCTAAACCATTCTCAAATCCCCTTCAACACACACAAAATAAATCGTCAAAATCGGTCCAGTCGTTTAGGAGGAGTTCAGTGACATACACACGCACACAAGAAATATATATATTAAGATAATTTTCATACATTGACATCATCTAGTTACATAAACAAATTTCAACAGCTCATATACTTATGACTGAAATTTACTATTTTCCATCCTTTAAAGATTAATAACTTTATCTCATATCAGCAGCGGATCCAAATACAAATAGAGCAATAAAATAGCCGAATGCTGCAAAATGGTGCTCAAATATTACAATGCCCCAACACCCCTTAAAACTGTAAAGAACCGTGAGTTGAACAGTAGAGGCTAAGTGATGAAAATAGCGCAGGTACACGTCTATAAAGGCCTCCGTCTAAAGGTCATTTACAAATACCGCGGTCAGTATAATGGCCACCCCTGTCATATTTTCTCGTCTACGACATTTGGCACGCTTCATTACTCTTTGCACGTGATCTTTCTAGAGTAAACGTTATTAATTGCAAATGGTAGAGACGTGAGTATAAGGTAGTCCCACGCTGTATGCATGTAGCCGAATTGGGCCGGTAAAGTCAAAGTTTTACTGTCGCGTTTCGTACGGCATGTAAGTAGCCGGTGGCCCATGGAGGTGGGAGAGGGAAGGAGGGCAACGCATCTGTATAACCTCTATGGGCGTTGGTAGTTACGAAAATGGCTTCGAATTCACGTTTGCTCCCTTAGGTTGTGTCCCCACTGTTAGCGGCCGACTGAGTGAGCAGTAAATTGTGGCGAACTAAAATTTGAGTTAACTGCAAACTCAGATCAATTTTCGTAGGTCGCAAGCAAACTGTTGTTTATTTTGCTATGAATCGGCCACTAACTGAGACAGTCGGCGTACGTAACGCTGCAAATAGCGTAAACTGAACACAAAACTAGCAAACTATGGCCACTCCATTTCAAATATATGAAAGGGCGTACTATCTATCTATCGATACGCCCCAAACTCAGTCCGCCACTAACAGTTTGCCTACTGGGGACACAGGCTTATACTCGTACTTTAAAAAAATTGCAGCAGAACGAAGTTGATTTAGTGCGGAGGAGGAATAGCTCACTACCACCATCGTGAAGAGGCAGTTGTGCTGTCGCGTTTCGTATTGTTTATGAGCTGTTGGCAGATTTTGGAACAGGGGTTCATGAAAGCATCTGAACTATGTGCCTGTCTCTAAGCATCCCTCTATTTAACCGCATCGTTTTTCCCGGCTACATAATATATTTGGTTCGATCTACATAATTACATTTCGTTCGATTTGCATAACTTAGATCTTTGGTTTTATCTAGCTAAAATTCACAGCAAGTACTACAACTTATCGATTTTGTTTGTAATTTTTTTGTCTGGTTCTGGGTAGGTCTGATAGTGAGTCATAAAGTATACTATTGTGTGCTGATATTTTGACGCAGTTGTTATTGTGAAGCGCAAAAATTATTTTTATGAAACTTATACAAAACATATTATTCTTACACGAGACCGGCTTAAAGTGACAGGTCTACTGACGTGTTTCGTGCGGTGTGGAAGTAACCGGTGGCCCATAAAGATATATGAAGAAAGGAGAGCAGCGCATCTGTTTAATCTCAGTACAGATATCTAACGGGAGGTACTCATGGAAATGGCTCCGACAGACCGTTTGCCACCCAATACCATTTAAAAAAAACCTACCGTATGGCGCAGCTGGTGCCGTCCTCATCTTCCTCTCGCTTTCTCCTACGGCGTCTGATAAAGAGGTATGCAGCCACAGCGAAGAACAACGCTGCGGCTCCACAGCTCAGAATCACAATCAACGCAATATCGCGCGTCTTCATTTTGCTCTGCAACAAAAAATTCTTTTTACAACACAAATCCATATTTATTACTTTTTTTGCAATATAAGAGGCAAACGAGCAGTTGGAGCCATTTTCACGAATACCGACGCTCATTAACATCCACACAGAGGCTATACATATGAGTTGCCCTCCATCCCCCTCCCTCCTACTGGGGCCAGCGGCTACTTACACACCGCACGAAACGCGACAACACAGCTTTTACTTTACGCCGCGCCGGTGTCGTGTAAGCGAGAGGTACCTCCTAGGTGATACCGGCCCAAATGGGATGGACTACGTATCCTATTAATATTATAAATGCGAAAATTTGTATGTTTGTTTGTTTGCTTGTTTGTTTGTTACTCCTTTAAGCAAAATCTGCTATACCGATTTTCATGAAATTTGGCAGACACATAGAGGGTAACATGGATTAACACATAGGATTTTTATACCGAAAAAATGGTATCCACCATGGGATGATTTTCTATTCCACGTGATTGAAATTTACGCGGGTAACCGCGGGGCGCAGCTAGTAATAACATAAATAACATGAACTAAAATCCTCGTTTTCCGAACCGATTAAATGCTCTGGTAATTACCGACTGTCAGACGACCCGCCCTTCGACCTAGAGCCTATCATTATAGGCTCTAGGGCGAAAGGTGGTCCTACATAAATTAATTCTAAAACAGCTGATACTTAGGTACTAAATTAAGGTTGAGAAAAGATTATGTTACCAAGCATCAAAGTAAGCAATTTTGTAAGAATATAGTACGCAGTACTTCCATAAGTAATAAGATGTGAAAATGATGATACATGCAAGACGCATAAGTGTATATGTTGATGTTAGAGTGAACGATATATTAGGGCTAAAACTCTTACTTCACACACACACACACACACACAATCACCATCAACCGCTACTACGTTATAAACAAGACATTTTATAAATTAAATACTTCTTGGTAGCTAGAAAACGTAGGATAATGTGTGATTCTTATTTTTATGGTATATCAGAAACGATCATCTATGAAACAAGAGGTAGGATCAATGCTGGATCGGCTGTAATATGTAATGCAGCGTTGACACTTAAGTTTACTTTAGCAAGACTCACTTTATTACGAAGAAATCTCACGCTGGATGCTTGCATGCAGCCTAATTGGGCCGGCACGACAGGGGAGGTACCTCTCGCTTACACGAGACCGGCGTAAAGTGAGAGAGTGTGTAAGTAGCCGCTGGCCCATGGAAGTGGGCGGAGAAAGGAGGACAGCGAATATCTATAGTCTTTAATTCTTTATGCGAATGTGAATGGGTGTCGGTAGTCACGAAAATGTCTCCGATTGTTCATTTGCGCCCTTATACCGTAAATGATTGAACGGCGCAAAATTGTCGGGCATCTGATAAAGCATGATATTATTAAGACCATCTTAGAAAGCTAGAACGAGGATGGGCGATTTTTTTTAGAAACCAGATGAAAGAAAAATTGAATGTCATTTCTAATGGAGAAGTGAAGAGTCTGGTGAAGAAAAAAGAATTACAAGCGCTGCACAGATAAGAATCTGGCTCTCAAATTAATGATGATGATGGGAACTAGGGGCGAAAGAGGTAAAGACGGCATCTTATCTTATCTTATCCGTAATAAAAACACGAATTTTCTTTGTTGAACAAAATAACAATAGTAAAAGCTGTCTCATAATAAATATGAAAGAGGGAAGTAAAACACACAATACACATACTTGTCGCGTCGACAGTTCGACGTGTATTGTCGTATTGATGGGCCGAGTCATTGTTTTGTGTTTGCTGTCTGAAATGCTTTGTCGTAATTATTAATGTCAGCACGTATGATGGTACACATACTCGCATATGTACCTTACGCGAGTATGCGTGTACAAACATATTTCTTTTTGTAACTTGAGAGGAAAATAAAGAGCGACCTACTTGGTTTGAATGACTCCACTTCAACGGTGTTGGATATCTAAATGACACGGCAGGATATTTAGCCCAGCCAATACCGTGGTGGGGAATGGAGACTTCGTAGCCCCTAATAAATAAATTTTATGAATTTCAAATAGGCATATATAAAAGAGATGATGCATGAATCTTATATTATAATCAAAACAATCCACGGATTGCATGAATCTTATATAATCAAAATAATCTAAACTAGTAATATAAAGCTGAAGAGTTTATATGTTTGAACGCGCTAATCTCTGGAACTACTGGTCCGATTTGAAAAATTCTTTCAGTATTAGTTAGTCCATTTGGCGAGGAAGGCTATAGACTAATTTTTACCCGACTACGGTATAAATACGAATTCACGTAAACGAAGTTACGGGCTTCCGCTAGTCATATATAAAGTATCTACCTACGCCAAAGCAATACAATTCTTTTATACTTCTTTAGTACAATTTTTAAGAATTTAATTATTAATTCTTTAAGATATACAATATATTGTATTTACAACTACAATAACTCATCTTCACGGCAGATCTCTAAAGGGATAGGCAGAGAATATAGATTGCCACACATCACGATCCTCACACATTCTTTGCTTCCTTATTCATAACTTCTTAATACAAACACGTCGGTTGCGGAGACGAATATTATAATAACTGTTAAAGAATTAACTAATTTAAATCTGATAACAGACAAAAGAAAAAAAACAGGACAGTCTTTTTCCATTCATAGAATGAAAATCATTTTTATCCTATTCAACTGTTCGACTATATACGTCTCCACGCATGAATTACTCGAAAATTATTTAGTAAATCACACTTGTATTACTCTAGTCGATAAAAGAACTCGTTTTTCACCCGAATACGCCGCCTGGAACTTGAATTATGTTCACAACCCCTAAGAGCTAAAATAAATCCGATCCGATACCAAAATATATTAGTTTAATACAATTTAGATTCCCAAAAAAACCTTAGGCACGGTTTTCGCTGTCGCCTAACCAGATTCCAGATAAATATTATAGGTGAGGTATTCGAATACAATTGCTTAATTATATCTAATGATCGTTAAAATTGTTAGCATTCGTTCGTAATTAATGTTCTCATTAACGTATTTTTAATGAGGAAAAATGAGGTTATTCTAGTAGATCCTTAGATCTAGGTGACATTTATGCCGTTGGTCATGAACAGTTCCTATGAATTCACTACTAATCACGTCTTCTTTAATGAATGCAATAACACTCACGTCCATTTCAGACCTGCACTGAAATCATGGTGCTTTAATTGCATCAGAAGGACTAGAAATTCATATAAAAAAATATGCACCTTTTTTCAATGCAATCACAAGATACATAGATATCTTGTAGGTATGGTCCCCTTGTTTTTTTATGCTATAAGGGGGCTAACGAGCAACAGGAGCCCTTTTAATGACAACCTAAGCCCACAGACATTCGCATAGACTATACAGATGCACTGACGTCCTTATTCTCCCACTTCCATGGGCCACCGGTTACCTACACACCGCACGAAACGCGACAGCACATCACTTTACGCCGGTCTCGTGTAAGCGAAAGGTACCTCACCGGTAGTGCCGGCCCAATTCGACTACATGCAAGCTTGCAGTGAGGGTGACCACTTACTTGCTGTTGAAACTTGAAAATATATAATATACATAAATAATCTTTGGTAAAAATTAGGATATGAAAGTAAAAATTCGAAAAAGGTAGTTTACGGGAATGAAAAGTACCCGTAAGTTTCCCAGAAAAAATGAATTCCGAAAGAAAAAGATAGATTTTATAAGGCTAAATCCGCGGACCCGCTATCGGATATCCCTAAGAAGGCATACATTTCTAATCAATTCCACTTCGACGAGGTTTGGAGAAACGTTCATAAATAATAGTATTATTATTTATTTACGAATATATTTTGTTTCTTTGTAAGTTTCAAAAGATTCCGAAGAAATTGCTCAAGGGAGTTCAACGAGAAATTTGGGAATAATACATCAATTTCATCTTATATTTGTCTATGTACTTCGACGAGGTCTTAATCTTTGAATATAAAATTGTATAGTACAGGCGATATAATGATCGACAAATAAATACTTCACAGAATGTTGAGCACGTAAGATCTCTTCATATTCTTTAAAGTAAATAGATTGTCTATTGTAACTGAAATAGACAATTATTGCTAACCAGATAACACCTCTCTTTCTCACACACCAAAGTGGACGATGGCTATAAAAAACGCACCTGCTCATGCTCTGATGATATAATTTTAGTAAGAGGTAGTGCCACACTGTATGCTTGCATGCAGCTGAATTGGGCCGGCACGACCGGAGAAGTACCTCTCGCTTACACGAGATCGGCGTAACATGACAGCCTTGCTGTCGTTTCGTGCGCTGTGTAAGTAGCAGGTGGCCCATGAAGTTAGGAGAAAAAAGGAAGTCATCGCATCTATTTAGCTTATATGCGGATGTCTATCTCCATCTGTAATCATGGAAATGGCACAGACTCCTCGTTTCCCCATCTATACCATCAAAAAATGTGAATTCTTTATAAGACGGTAGAGTATCTCATTTATCACCATCATTTAGCATGAAAGTAGAACAAGAACTTATGGACAAATGGTTTTGGTTTTATTGAAGTAAGCCTACATCCAGCAGTGACCTTACTGCTGACACTAAACTGATTATATTTCTTTCTGGTTGATGGCCACATGACCGCTACCACTTATTTGTTAAGTAGCCCCCGGCTAAAGAATCACTGGTAACCCATAAAGCGGACGAAAGACGATTGCAAGATGTCGTCACTTTTGGCAGTACCATGTGAGTGGAAGATACATCCCAGGTCGTCCAGCATTTCATCACGGCCCTACCACTTACTGCCAATGCAAATGATATGTTATCTATTTTATCCATATATATAAAACTCAAAGTTGACATAGTCATTTATCAACGCACAGCCCAAACCACTGAACGGATCGAGCTGAAATTTGGCATGCAAGTATGTAGATGTTATGATGTTAGCATCTACTAAGAAGGATATTTAGAAATTCAACCCCTAAGAGAGTAAAATAGGTTATTGAAATTTATATGGATTTCTTAGAAACTAAACGCGGGTGAAACCGCGGGGCACAGCTAGTCATTATAATAAATTTCGTAAGTGTTGTTATTATGGGAAAACATTTGCATAGAGACAAAGCCTACAGCTGTAGTGGGTGTAAGTAGAGCAATGGCTTCAATAGCTCATTCCACTAAGTGGGTATTCAAAGAGATACGACACAATAAAAAATGAGGACGTGTTTGCTCTGGAATAATTAGTTTCAATTGCAAGATATGGACACGATATTGTATCGAGTAACTTGGGAGGCTGTCATACTCGTGCAAACCACATAAAATACGATATTATCTTTTACACACATTTCTCGTGTCTTGGTAATAATAATAATAATAATATCTTTATTTGTTAAACACACTGAGCCACAATTAATATTAAAATATTAAACATACAAAACAAGTTGAGAAATAACACGCATAATCAAATTATTAAAAATAAAACAAAAATAAAACTAGCAATTAAGACCTCAGCTTAAATATAGTGTTAGTTACCATTTTATTTCTGATATATATCTATCTACTTGAAATATATCAGATATAAAGTAGTGGTATGGTTACCATACTCTTTCGATACGGCTCGACCGATTCTCGTGAAGTTTTGTGTGCATATCGGATAGGTTTAAAATAATATTGTTCTATTCATAAGTTTTCCCTATGAAACCTAATTAACGAGGAGGATTATAATATGCGAATGTGAGATGCAATAAACATGTTGTAGTAATAATGTCTATGATCTCAAATTTCTTCTGGTTTGTAGATTTTGAATGAGCAAAACAAGCTGTTGATGTATCAAAACTGACGAGACGAGATACGTATCAAACAATCTAACGAGGATGGCATCAGATTATTTAATATTTTTCTCATTCAATTTGTGCCCTGTCATAACTTTTTGGTCTAGTGACTGCCTTGTTGTATAGAGTGATATTTCAATTTCCAATAGCTGGAAAGTAGTAAAGATATACCCTAAATTCTTTTCCGGTCGTTTCGAATCGTCTATAGGAATTGGAGAACAAAGGAAGAGAGTACACATAACATGTTTGCGCAAATACTTGTACACTATAATATTATGCCGTGTAGTTAGTTGTATGGACTCTGTAGATATGGCTACCGAGACAGATCTTTAGTTAGGAGGATATTGAAGAATAAATTATCACTATAATATATGTAGACAATGAATTCGTGGAGGAAAGCTAGTATTAAACTTAGTTGTGTAACCGCTAGTAATACTGCGAAAGTTTTGAAATAGCATGATGTGAAGCAATTCGATGCAGTTTTGAAATGTCTATTGAAATGAAATTCCTCGAACGAACTATATTAAACATAATATTCAGCGATTTCACATCCAGTCGACGCCAAACTTTATTTTAAAACGAACGAATGAATGAATATTTCATTTTGAATTGTATGGGTCATATAATATTTTTCTTTTATATTGTAGAAAAATCGAACTGACTGTGACTTAGCTAGTTTTTGTCAGTGAAATTATTATATTAATTGACTGTTGACATGGATGCCAATGAGGCACGTCTGGAGGTGTATATTAGTAAACAGTTTTTATCATCTGTACGAAACAAAACTAATGAAACGAAGATCCGTAACCGTTGTAAGCCAGTCAATGCAGTGAGATTTTCCGTCAAAATTGAACTAAATAGGGTAATAATAATATATATAACCAATAATATTTAATTTATTTTAACATTAACAATTTATTTCCGATGTCAACAGTCTTTTGAGACAGTCAAGAGGTTATATGGGCTTGACTGTGCGGAGAAAGGCAAGACAGAAACCGGAGATAATTAACTATAATTTATTGCATGTTAGGAAGATTTAATGAACAAAAAACCATATGAATAGATCAAGTTATATTTCGTCGAAATAATGCCGAAGTGTTATTAACTCATTTTCATACGCGACTTAAAACTTCTTATTAAATTCGAATAAGAATTATTGCCGCCATTCCATACCCGGTAGATTCAGCCTGAATAGAAAAATTGCTTGCTCAATAAAGATTTTCATCTAAGATGTGATAGAGATAATAGCTAAAAGTGAGGCTTTAAAAACTTTAAGGTTAAACTTTCAGGATTTCGCAAAGATTTTTTTTTGTCGCTGGACAAAGTATAAAAAGCTGTAATTAGAATATGCAAGTAAAAAATGCTGCTAGAATGCTCCCATGAGATTGGAGCTATAAAGTCACAGGCAAAGTGACAAAAATATTCTTACCTACTGATAAATGAAAAGACTTTTCTGCATCAGTTTTCACTACGTAAACTACTAAACCTATTGAACTTTAACTTATTCCAAATATAATATTATTTTTTTCTTTCGTTAGGAAATGCGCACTGCTGATCCGATTGGGTGTATGGGACTCGCGGATAAACCGAATACCCACTAAAACCACTTGGGTGCCATCGGCCGCCAATACTAAGGTGCCCCGGATCTATCAAAAACAAGGCATCTCGGTGATTGGCCATTCCTGCAGAAGGGACTGAACTCCTTCAAGGAAGGACGAATCCGCCAACCTAGATTAGCCCCTTCCGACGTCAGGGCCGTTTAGTGGGGTCAGGTTCCTCTGGTTCTATTTAGGGAGGGGGCATAAGTTGCGCGTAGCACTAACGTCGCGAACCCATCCATCGTCTGCGGTGCAGGTCATTATGCAACGTCTCCTCTCTGGCCCGCCCGGTCACAGATAAGCACCGAAGCATCCATGCTCGGAGAGTACCTGCGTCATGCGGAAAGTGAGAGGTGTATGCTTGCGGCGCATTCACCGCTCTAAGACTGGGCACAGAGCGTCTGTCGTACGAACGCCGTACGTTGATTGTTGCAGATCCTCCTACCACCTCCGCGCCTCTTCTTCTTGTCAGCGTATTCGCCGGAATCCCTTCTTCGGCAGGTGCTGTGCCCTCTTTTCTTCGACAAAAAAATACACTTCAGGAAGCATTTCCACCAGCTCCCATGGTGAATCGCCGGCATGCGCTGTCACTCCTGCCCAAGAGACGTATACATCATTTAGATCATGTTTCAAAGACACTTTGAGTATATAATGTATTTTATACAAATAAAACTTTGCTGCATAAATTTATGTTTTTTTAGGCACTTATTAATCTGCTCTCGAATGACAGTAATAACTTTTCAAGTCAATATCTAAGAGAATCAGAGTTGCAAAAAGATTAAACAAAGCATTCTAACGAAGTCTAATTGCCTACTTGTGTTGAGAGAAAGTTTTAGAGAACTTCATCTTACGCTCGTATTCATTTCAATGAGATTAAAATCCTAATTCAACTTGAAAGTTCTTAATGATTTCCAATAATTTATATTGCTGGTAACTTAGACAAAGCCTACGAGTCTTAAAGTTATCTTACATTATATTTTGTTTAAAGAGCAAACGAACTTAAAGATCGCCTCATGATCACCAATGAAATTTCTATAGTACCGTAAAGCCAAAGTTTAAGTAGGCAAAGAGGTTGTAGCATGCTGCATTGCAACCGAATTGGGCCTGCACGAACGCAACGGTCGACCTCTATAAAGTGATGACTACGCTATAGCGTTTTGTAAGGTTTGTGATTTTTTGTAGCCCATCGGAGACGAAGAAGGAAGAAGAACAACACAATATTTGCACACAATATTTTACAATTTTGTTTTGCCAATCATGAGGATTTCTTTGAGCGTACGTACGTAGTTGTGATATGGCTCTGACGACTCTTATAGCTCATTTACTTAAAAAAATACTCTGTTCTGCACACTGTAGAAATCATCTCAAACCTTTGAGGAGTTAAATGATTAGAAAATTATGCAATCACACATAAAATTTGTAACTTAACATATTATTAATATCTTCGTGATATTTAGTTTAATATTTTGCTGACCAAAATAGTAGGACATAAAAACCTCAAAGTGGCAGGCCTTCTTTCGCAATTACTGATATGAAGTAAACGCACAATGTAATGCTATATATTATATCAACGTACACGACAACACCATGTTATTAACATTAATATTAAGTCTACATTTTAAAATTCCCGGAAAAATAGTTTAATATATTTTTGTTATTTTAATATCTCTATCCACATAAATTTCGACGGACCTCACGGTTGAAGCGTTGCCAAGTTTTAGGTAACGTATTTTGGCGACTGTGGGAGCTCTGTTGACCTTTATTGGCTGGAAGTGGTGCCAGTACACCACATAAATATAAATCTATAACGCATCACGGTAGACAGATGAGGAGATTAGAGCACTTCTATATTTTGGCATATCTACATAACTCTATGTAGAAGGTAAGTAATGTGATAGTAAGAGGTAGTGCCAGCATGCTTGAAGCTGAATTGGTTTGGCACGACTGGGGACCTCCGGCTTACGCGACACCGGCGTAAAGTGACAGCTTTGCTGTCGCGTTTGGACGTGGTAGGAGGAAGAGCGGCAAAGCATCTGTAAACCTCTATGTGCATGTCTAAGGGCGTCGATAGTCATGAAAATGGCTCCAACTGCTCGTTTACCCCTTTATTAAACGGTTTTATTTAGCTCACCCCGTTTGTTTGTTTGGGTGGAATTTAGTAATTATTGAAATTTAACCCTCTTCCTGTTAACCGATTGATCTGAAATTTGGTATACGCCTTTAATTCTGATGACAATACAATTATCCATATTGTGAATCCAATATCCCAAGTTAATCCCAAGGTCATCCAAAATTCATTTAAAATGGACGTGCCCCACGACTTTATTTTAGTTTAATCAATGCATATGTTTAAAATTTGTATATTTCAAAAAGGACATCTTTTGTCACAGGTGTTTACTAAATGTTTATTGCAGTTTTAGCAATTTATGTGACCATAGATATTTCCAGAAAGTGAGTAAGTTACGAGTTACTTTATTTTGAAAATATAACAATGTATACATATTGGTACCCATGACTGTATCCATGAAATTATTTTTTAGCTTTTAGTACATTTATCTACAATAGAAAACCGTTTGACTTAATACTTTTTTATACTATTATAAAATAATAATGACTCAAACCCCAAAAAAATTAAAGGTAAGCGAAATGGACCGACAAAACGTTAGTAAGAAAAAAATTCTTTTCCAGTTTCTAGCTATTGCTGCCGAGTATTTTCAAAGTTGACATTCGGAAATTAATTTCCAGAAAAATGTTCGTGACACAAATTCTCTACAATCTACTGAATGAAAACTAATGCGACTTTAATGTGCTGACACGTTGACAGTTCAAATTCCACCATTCAATGGTAAAACCAAATCTTGAAACCTGATAAAGCCTTTTATACACTAGCTTGAGGTACATATTATCTCAAGCAACTTTAATGTTGGCTTTAATATGTGTATCAAAGCAACAAATTTCATATGCAATTGAATGGTTGGTAAAGTCTGGATTGTTGTTACCTTTATACTTTACTAGCGTTTACCCGCGACTTCTTTAAATAAAGCATCCTATGTTCTTTCTAATACTGCTAATAATATCATTATGTGCACAAAGTTTCATGCTGATCTCTTGAGTAGTTTTAGCGTGAAAGCGTAACAAACAAACTCACATTCACATTTATAGTATTAGTAGGGACAATAACGCCGGTATTATGTGACAAAGGTGAGCCAAGCCGTTGAAGTCAACCATAAACATCCACACAAATACAGAATGCGTTATTCTCCTTCAGCCCATTCTGTTAATGGACTCACAAGCTACATGAAACACTACATATTAATCCCACCAAAAACGAAGAACGGAAACGGTAAAAAAGGAGAGCCAAGTTCAATACATTAAAATATGCCTGGCAGTGGGCTTCGTCACAAAAAGAATGGAGATAAAAGAAAAAAAAATCATTTTCATAACTACCGAATATAGACATCCGTATAGAGGCTATGCAGATGCGCTGCCCTCCTTGCTCTTCCTACCTTCATGGGCCACCGGCTACTGAGACATCGCACGAAACGCGATAGCACAGCTGTCACTTTACGCCAGTCTCGTGTAAGCAAGAGGTACCTCCCCGGTCGTGCCGGCCCAATTCGACTGCATGCAAGCATGCAGTGTGGCACTACCTCTTACCAAAATTTATTTGCTGTCACTTTACACCGATCTCGGGGGCGAAATGTGAGGTACCTTTCGTACACGAGATCGGTGTAAAGTCCCGGTCATGCCGGCCCAATTTAGCTGCAGTGTGGCACTACCTCTTACTTGTTTTTTGCTATGTCCGATTCGTCGAATCAGAGAATCGTATCGCTTGATATTATATAATTTTTTCTGTTGTAGCCAAAATTAGACCAGGATAAAGTTAAATTGGGTGCGGAACCCTAAAAAAGAAGTTATTTTAAGACAACATTTTCTTCTACACATATCAGTTTTATAGTTCTTTTGGCTTCCGACAATTGTTAAGAACTTTCGCTCAAAAGCCCATTTTCCATTTTTAATTCCATTTTTAAGATACCACGTCATTATAAAGCTCCAAGCTCCAACAAGGGCAAAGTTTCATTCCGTCGTAAGTTTAAAAGCTCTTTGTAAAGTCTTGACGGTCATAAGACTTGTTCGTACTGAAATAAAAGTGGCCAAGCTCCAGTCGAATATACTTACAAAAAATTCATATTAACGTAAAGTTATACTAAATCTAATATATAAAATTCTCGTGTCACAGTTTTCGTTGCCATACTCCTCCGAAACGGCTTGACCGATTCTCATGAAATTTTGTGCGCATATTGAGTAGGTCTGAAAATCGGTCAACATCTATTTTTCATCCCGATATTCCCACGGGATCGAAAGTTACGCGGGTGAAAACGCGGGGCGCAGCTAGTAATCTATAACTTTAACAAATATAATAATGTCATGCTACATTGAGAGTGAATTAAGTAAGCAGACCGGAGAGATGCCGCTTGCTCACGATCGAACATGGTCATACAGATAAAAACATGTTTCAAACTTATTGCAGTTGAAAACAGTAAAAATAATTTCAAAACTTAAAACGTACTACTTTAATAATCACGCTCCAAAAAATATGAAACAAGAAAATATTCTCACCTGAAACTGTTACGTACAAAACTACTTTCCAATATAATATTTGTTTTATTTTTTTTTATAATATGGGGGGGGGGGCAAATTAGCAGTAGCAGCCATTTTCATGGCTACCAATGCCTATAGACATCCGCATAGACGTAAACAGATGCGTTGCACTCCTTCCTCCTCCCATCTTGGGCCACTGACTATTTACACCGCACGAAACGCGACAGCACAGCTGTCACTTCACGCCGATCTCGTGTAAGCGAGAGGTGCCGGTCGTGCCGGACCAATTCAGCTACATGCATGCATGTAGCGTAGCACTACCTCTTCCTCCTCTGTTTTATTAAGTAAATAAAATACACATAATACATTTTTAATAATTTCTTACATATTCATTGTGTTTTTTAGAAGATAGGTAACAGGTTTTCTTAACGTAAAATGTAAAAAAACAATTACCAAAAAAAAAGGGAACTTTATGTTTTTATTTCTACATATATTGTGTTGGGTTTTGGTGGTTTTGGCACAAAATTTACCACAAAAAAAACGACAAAACTTCAGATCGTGACTAGAAGATTTTAACGTAATAAAAATTTTGAACATTTTAAGATTAAAAAGTCTCGTATTAAGCATAAACAAAAAACTCAATACGTCGGTTCATTTGCATAGAAGGCATAGTGTTAAAACTTAGTGGTGGGTCATGACAACTTACTACAAATCTAAATAAAGACTAGCAGCACCACGCGGTTTTACCAGCATAACCCGTATCCACTCCCATTCGCAGTAAGCCTTATAGCCTTCAGCCTTCCGCCTTCCTTCCAATAAACGGACTATCTAACACTGAAAGAAGTTTATTAATTTAAAACATAGATTAACTTTATATAAGCATTAACCTAGTATTAAACTGACATCTGTCAAATTCCATATTTTATGTGTTTACTAATATGTAATTTGACAGATGTCAGTTTAATACTAGGTTAATACTTGGTGTATACGATGTATCTTGAGGTTTCAAATAATAAAACATTACTTCAACTTATTATGGACACATATTTATTCCATTGTTCAGGACATCTTATTATTACAAAATTATTACTTATTTAAGACATGTTTGTTAAATACTTTATCTAACACATATTATTAGATTCGACTGTTCATTATGGCGGTTCGGGCCGAAGAGAATGGGAACGCGTCCCTCGACGCTAAGTCTTATCCGGGAACCGGAAATGCACTTTTTAAACACTGAACGTCACAAATATGCACTTTTTATAGTTTGCCAGTATTATTTGACGTATTAATCGTTCAGAACTAGATGGCGCTGCCATGCATATTTGGCGTGAACACTTGGATAACGTTAATCTATGATTATTAATAAGGCTCAAGAAGACAAACGGCGCTAAAACGTGGCCTCTAAATTTACAACAGGATAAATCAATTAAACGGCCATAAGATCTGATATTATGCACGTACGCCGCCAGCCGCTATCGGATATGTAAACGACTGTAATTCGTATAATTGCAGCGCTTTCAGCTTGGCCGCCGTCCAGAGAGTGTAAAAATTCACTGTAAATAGATTTAGGAAACCTCAAACTCTTTTGCACGTGGTTTGACTCGGCTATTTACTTTTGTAGTGTTTTTACTACTTTTGTATTGTCACTGTATTGCAAAATTAACGGCCTGTACAAGAGCAGTAATTTTGTTGGTATGTATACTGTTGTTGTGTGTGTTACTCGCTTTCTTGCTTTCCTTCCTCACTGATAAGCCGTACAAAACGCGACAAAATAATTGTTCCTTAACACCTAATATCATATGAGCAATTATTTTTTTTGGGAGGCAGGGGCAAACTAACTGTCAGGGCCTATATAGAAACTCCTCCATGGGCCACCGGATACTTATGGCAAAAATACGACAGCACTTCTGTCACTTTACACAGGTATCATGTAGACGTGGGACCTCCCTGGTAGCGTTGGCCCAATTCGGCTGCAATGTAGCATGGCTCTGCCTCTGAACGTAGTAAGCTAGAACTAGAGTTATTCTGAGCTAATTTATTAGAAATACATATAATAATAATGTAGTCCTAACCAATTTCAACTACGGCGGCCGTCTCTACTTATATAGATGTGACATCTGCGCATGACATAGGTAATATTATTGTGCACTAGTGTGCGCGCAAACTCAAGTGTACTCTCTATTCCCTCATCCTCATATTCCGATGGGACGGCAGTCCGACACAACTGGAAAGTAATCAAGCACAAGACCGAGGAACGGGAGTGTAACACTGCCAACTTCCTGAACCCGTACTGTTATTAGAAATTGAAAAATCCAAAAAAAAAAATTATTTGTCCGACCCGGGATTCGATCCTGGGACCTCATGTCCGTCGTTGAACACGCTCACCACTAGACCACGAGGTTATAAATACAGCATGGCACTAACTCCAACCAAATTATAGGTGCGGGGAATGTCTCTGGCCCAGACCTTGAGCTAGAAGGCCATTTCTAAGGGTGTAATGTAAAAAGGGACGATATGATATATAACGGACGCATCACACATGTGTACACGAGGGTTGGTTTATTAGAATAAAGCTCACGTTACATAATTTGAATAATTGTTATTTCATCATTTTGAAATATTCCAT
>LUGF01043840.1:628899-642586 GCA_001625245.1 Calycopis cecrops
TGTCATAAGAAAATTTAGTGTTCAAGTGAATGAGTGGCTGTGGTCGCGATGGCTACATTCAGGGAATTTATTGGATTTTAAGAAATCCCAAACTACAATTTTCAATTAAGATGCTTAATTATAGAATACAATTGTTGAGTTAATAACTTGATCAATCATGTCACCTAAACACATTCTCGTTTTGCTACGTGCCAGTGCAAGTACACTTGCTCGTTCAAAGCGGCATCTGCAAATTTCGCCTGACCCACACGCATCCGTAGTAAGTGAAATCACTTTTAATATTTTATGGCATTTCGCAATTTCGAAATGCCTCCATTTTACCTTGTGGCTTACCCTTTTGGGAGCAGATTTCCTTTTACAATAAATTTACGTAGAGGTACCCAAAACTTTTAATAAATGAAGTCAACATAATCATCATCGTTTTTAGGGTTCTGAAACAAGCCTCTTTTAAGAGGCTGCATTGCGGCCGAACTGGGCTGACGCTCCCACGATACTGGCATATAGTAATAGATATGCTGGCGCGTCACATGCATTATGTGGGTTTCTAGTGGGCCATAGAGGGGGGAAGGAGATATGAGGGCAACCCATCTATGTGAACCATTATGCGGATGTCTATGGTCATTGGTAGTCATCAAAATACTCTGACTGATCGTTAGTTCCATATAAAATCACCAAAAATGATTTTCCTACACAAGTAGTCGTCTCTTTTATTTTTATTTTTCCCACTTTACCGAATAACATAGTAGATATATATGTGTATTGTGTAGGCAAACAGAAACATAATATCAATAGAAAATAGGTAAAATAAATAGGCGTTCAAAGCAAAAATGTATAGTCAGTAGTAAGCCTAAAGGCAATCAATGTTACAATGTTAGAATGTTTAAAATAAATGACTCACTATTGACGTGGCGATATTTCTATTAAATATCTCTAAATGTCGAGCTTGGGCCCAATTTCGTGTCTACTTTGAAAATTTGTTGCTCTTTTAATTATTTGTTCTACTTTCCGTATGGGCCTTAGCAAAATAAACGTTTATTTATTTATATATTTAATACGTAATTTAATATAATATTTACAATCTGACAATGTATTTATGGTCTTCAACGCTAAAACAATCAAATGTCTGTCTCATATTTCAGCGAAATTGCTTTGATGTGTGCTGAGAACATAAATGGATTTACCATCGCCGCTTCCCTTTGACATGCAGGTTGGTATTTACCTGATGCCTATGGCTACTTGATGCCGACTGATTGCATTTCGTAATTGGATTTCTCATTCGTATCCGAAATAACGGAGACAATACTGACACAATTATGACTAATAGAATATGTACTAGTTTCTAGTTTGAATATTATACGTTGCTGAAAATAGAGAGCCATTACTTAGGTTTTAACGCTACGTTAATAAAGAAATATCGACCAGAGATTTTTCTGAAATTCTACACAGCGCGGCGGTAAGAGGTGAAAATGTATTTTTCAATGTCATTTTCACCAATTTATTATTTCAGATCCATTTTTGAAATTACATATTCAGTAACACATTACCAAAAACCACACCAAATGCTTTTTAGTACGCGTGTATTTACGTACACAAAAATAAAAATTATTATTTAGGTTTCCCTCATACCTACATGTATTTACTTTTGCCGCGGTAAAATATAATAGCACAACGTTATGTTTCAAATATTTTGCGGAGCTTTTTTTTTTTTGAATATGTGGCAAACAAGCGGATAGGGAATTACTACCGCCGCCCACAGACATCCGCAAAACCCGAGCCGTTGCAGACCCGTTACCTCTTTACATCATCCTGATGCATACTCATTTATTGTAGTTACTTTACGGGCTTAAGCACGATAAGATATTAAAGGTGCTAGCCAAAACATATACCTTTGCGCGACGTTTCGACTGGGTAACACCTCCCTAGTACCACATCGAGCAAAAGTACATATAAAACAGACGCGAAAGTCGTAAACAAGTATAATCATTTAGGCGATTTAAAACTGTTTACAAACAATTTATAAGTAACATACGTGGAATAATGTAGACGCAGTAACACTTAATTCTGAAGTTGGACAAGAAAAAGTCCAAGTACAAATGTTAGTCTTTGTCTAAGTGAGCTCTGGCTCACTACCGCATTGCAGTGCTCCAGGTAAATAACAGGACGCCTCGAGCTTCATGGCTCGAACGAGGGATTAAAGTTGGGGTATCTTGTAGTTTATGGAGATGACTTCCCTAGTACATTGTACGTTTACGATGCGGACATTAAGTGCATTATTGTAATATTTTAACGATGCGCACGATTGAGAATATTATTAGTAAGAGATACCACGATGCATACTGCATGATGTTACAATCATGCACACATAAGTAACACGCACTGATGTAAGTTTGATATATTTAATATTTTCTGTAAGAGGTAGGGCACACTGCATGCTTCCATGCAGCCGAATTGGGCCGGCACGACCGGGGAGGTATGTCTCGCTTACACGAGACCGGCGTAAAGTGACAGCTGTGCCGCGTTTCGTGCGGTGTGTAAGTAGCCGGTGGCCCATGTAGGTGGGAGGATAAAGGCGGGGGCATACGCATCTGTATGGCCTCTATGCGGTTGTCTCTAGGCGTCGGTAGTCATGAAAATGGCTCTGACTGCTCTTTTGTCTCCCTTTAGCATAAAAAAAATCAAATGCAAGGGCACATCGTGAAGTCGTCGTCGTCATGCCGTGAAGGCCATAGACGGGAAAGAATGAAGAGAGCATTGCATTTCTATATATAAGAAAATAAACCACTATGCCGATGTCTATGGGCGTCCGCGTCGGTAGAAAATGGCTCCGACTGCTCGCTTATACCTACTATAAAAAAAACATAGTTGATGGGATGTATTGTCACTTCTTGATGGAAATTCATATTAAACTTTTTAAATAACGTACTTTTTTATACTATTTTCACTTTTTGGTGTGTGAAAATAATATAAAAAGTATATATTTTAATAAAAATATATTAACAACATACTATCGATCATTAACACGTCTTGAAATTGTCATACTGTCATTATTGGCTATCACGTTACAGCCACATATAGACAGTCACATCACGTTTCGGTCACGGCAGTCGTTAGCACAAAAACCGGCCTAATGTCAAAAAAATTATAGGTAGATTCTTAACGTCCTTTTAATCGGCACGACCTACGTGAGAAAGGCTTAAGGCAATTTGGATATAGAAAATTAATTTATTTTCTATTTTTTTATGGTATAGGGGGACAAACGAGGATTCGGGGACATTTCCATGACTACCGACGCTCGTAGACATCTGCACAAAGGCGATACAGATGCGCTGCCTCTTTTATCGACTAACACACCGCACGATACACAGATGTCACTTTATGACGGTCTTCGAAACATTTTTTCCATTCCACCGCAAACACAATTCAAAAACAGCCTGTTCAAACACATTTTCATTTGACAGCCCATTTTTCGGAGACGAAATTTGTATCCCTTTCAGCTGATTTTAGGGAATAAAAAGAATTTTTATTTTAGGGAATAAAAAGAAGTTACACGGTGCCGCCAGGTTTTGGCAAGCATTTGGCAGTATACCATACAGCGTTAATGCTCCTTTAATCCTGTAAAGTAAATGACACCAAGTACTCATATTGAAGTAGCTAGAGATCAAAATCTTCCCTGCGCTTCTAGATCGCTTCAGCTTGGTGGGCGTCGCTTCGTTTGGATACACCTAAACAGCAGCGCCGGATCCAGGTAGGGGCTTAGGGGGGCTGTAGCCCCGGGTCCCGTAAAGCTAAAGGGCCTTAAGATGATTTTTGTATCTATAAAAGGGCCCCTTCTCCACTCCAAGGTCTCCCAAGGCCCTCCCAGATCTTAATCCAGCGCTGCTAAGCAGTCGACTACCGCTTCCTTTCTGTATCGTTTTAATAAATCCAGAACTCATCGCCTGTAATGATGTCATAAAAACCCCGAGACGAGCCTGCGTTCAATTTATCTATCATGTTACGGCACCATTCCACTCGGGTCTATTATTGTGCCTCGGTGAGGTTGTAAGGCATCCAGCTTGAAACGATCCTCCTCACACCAAGATGTTCTTGTAAAATCTCATGAATGTTTCCCGATCGAATCTGCATTGTGCTGAATCTCCTGAAACGTACTTCGCCTATACTCTTAAATTAAAACTTTAACTGTTAGTACGTTTCTTTGTATAACAGCCGTTAGAGGGGACGACTTCTAAATAAACTATTAATTCCAGCACAATAGGCACAATATTTACAATCTAAATACACAACAACACAGAGTCTACACATAAAACTTTTTTCTCACAATACTTTCTGAGTGGTCTAATATCTAAATATTACAACACAATACAATAAATATATTGAACAAAAACAAACAGAGAAATAAGATTTCATTCAATTATTACTTGCGATAATATGGTACCGTACCATATACTCTTCTGAACAAAAATGGGAATATTTAAATATGTATAAAACTTTTATGCGAATTTCAAAAGTTATTTCTGATAAATATTAATCCTTTTGACTAATCTGTCAAACGGATGAATGTCCATTCGTTACACAATTGGTTTTATTTTTAATCTATACGGGTATACACACATACTGTAAAATGTGACAACATTCGTGTTTTTAATCATAACTAGTGATCGTCCGTAGATCGAAATTCGATCTAAGTGACACTTTTTTTAATTAAAACTAAATATCATCTGACGGCTTAAATAATAAAATTGCTACACCATGTACGTCTAAAATTAACTTTTATTTATTTATAACACTCACATTTTGCACAGTCAGAAGTAACAAAATAACGTTTATCTTCTGCGGAAATGGTTCGCGAAAAGTCATTTTTCTTTCCCTACGAAAAGGCGGGGTGTAAATGTGGACACGCACTGCGCTGACCTTGAACTATTCAAAGGGCCTTAGGGGGACATTTCCCGCCCTGGCGTGTTGAAATATAACCAGGATTTTCACATTACCTGACCCTATTTATTATTTAGTACGTGACGCCGGTGCGTTGCCACCGTCGATTAATATTTTATTACAGTCGTTGAAGAGGTTTATATATCATTCTAGTAGAATTTACTTTTACTTCGTGGGTGTGAATGACATTAAACTTTTTCAGGCCATAAAATTTGCAAGCAGTTTGATATAAAATAACACTATATACTATACAATACTAGATTGAAGAGACGAACATTAAATAAAAAGAATTTTTCGCTTCAAGGAAAAGATTCATTCACAAATGTCTAGCGGAGGTCTTTTGAAAGAATATTTTAGCACGTACGGTCAAACCTACCCATGATACATAGAAAACTTAGTAAAAATCGAACAAACATTTTTCGAAAAAAAAAAAGAATTGTTTCAACAAGGAAAAAAAGATTTAAATTATTTATTGAGTATTTGTCATTCATTATACATAGACAATGCAAAGAAGAAATTTTCAATTACAAAACTTTGTCGCTCACGACCTTTTCTTGCTGGGGGTTGAACTTCGTAAGTTCATGAAGAAAGCTCTTTGTAAAGACGACACTGAAATATTATACGTCGACACGGTGTTAGCGGACTTGTAATTGTTTCGCCAAGAAATTTAATCTTCGACAAAAGAGATGTTGTTAAAAGCGTGCCAAGTGTATTAAGTATTTTATATTATGTCTAGTTCATATCATGGGGTAACGTCAGCAGTGGATGACTTTATAAAGCGAAACCTCGCAGTCCTACGGTAAAGACGGTTATACGTAGGCGATGTTGGGGACGTGGGTGCGATATTTAACACAACATGGTTGCCGTTCCCCTCTACGGCATCCAAGTATCTTTTGGAGATTTCACTCTTCGTCATAAAAAAGGGTAACAACCGTCAAGACGTCATAGTATAAACTACGGTTGGCAGATCTTCGAAATGACTGTTTGATATTCTGATTGGACATAATAGTAGTACTATATAAAATTAATTATGGACCCGTGCACACCCTTTGGGTACGAAGTCATAAAGCCATAACTTTATGGCAGTATTATGTGAAGAAGCACCTTTTAACCCACAAAAGCGGCACTATAGCCATATAGTGTTATGTTTATTTGTAACAAATAATGGGTAAGTCCTACCCTTATTGAGTGTTGAGCCCTGATTACAAATAACGTGCGCCTTTAGAGGGTTGGTAACAATGATAAATGAAAAGGCTAAAGTAAAATATATTATGAGAAATTCACCAGTTCCTACTTGTAAAAGTTTTATTCGCCTATCCTGAAAGTTCGATCTTTTGTGTGAGACCCTATGAAGTGGGTGAAAACATAGGTTTAGTACAATAATACAGTTCAAAAAGTCGTGAATAGAGGTAGTACAGCTTGAATTGTTGCGGAATTAGGCCCGCACGACCGGGAAGGAACCTCTCGCCGGCATGACACAGCCCTAAAGTGAGAGTTTTGCTGTCGGGTTTCATATCTAGGAGTATTCAGTAGTCCCTTGGAGGGCAGGAGAAAGGAAGGCTACGTACCTTCATATTCATAATAACGCAGAAGGAAAGTAGCTACTGCATCTCTTGTCTTGTATTTACCGTTTGTTCGCCTAACACAAGACAACACGTATAATTTATTATCGTGCAAGCACAATAATTATAATATATCAAGCTAACATTCTACTTCAATTTCAATAACTAACTAAATAGTAATGTTAGCTTTTTTATTGCAGTTGTATACATCGGTTTTGTATGCAACCGATGTATACATCGGTTTTGCGTAAAAAGAACCGAGTAAGAGGTAGTGCCACGCTGCATGCTTTCATGTAGACGAATTGAGCCGCTGTGACCGAGCAGATACCTCTTGTTTACACGATACCGAAGTAGAGATACAGCTGTGCTGTCGTGTTTTGTGCGGTGTGTAAGTAGCCACTGGCCCGTGGTGAGAGGAAAAAGAAAGGAAGACAACGCGCCTTCATAACGTGTATGCGGGGGTATAGGGACGTCTGTAGTCATGATAAGATCATAAGAAGTCCTAGATCATCAAAAAATAAAAAAGAACCGATGTTATATCTGCGTTATAAAACGTAGTTTGGTCGCTTTTAGCGCTGTTTGCATTCACCGCGACCAATTATTCGCGATGGGAGCTTGAAATGGTTCGGATGAATTTATACAGTTTCTCATTTATTGGAGATTTAAATCAACATTATAAATTGAAAACGGTAGAGCAAAATGACCTTTAATGAAAAGGTACACACGTATAAAAGAGTATGTGTTAGCGAAACCACAGTACAGTATAGGTATAATTATGTAGAATGTATACATTTTATGTACTACATATTTACAAAAACAAGAACAGATTATGGATATGAAAATTTAATTCTGTGAGGACTGATAACTGTTTGATGTCGATATAAAATAGGCGTCGAAAGTTTATATCGTGAACTGTAAAGAAATATGTGCATTATTAAAATAAAAAATGTTTTAATAATTAATTTTCTATTTTTTTTTATTTATCTACTTTTTATGTAATAACAAGAAAACCTTTAGATAATTTAAAATTTTAAACTCCCACGGTAAAAGTAAAGTAACAGACAGTTTCGAGTTGTAATTTTAAAACCTACCTAGGATATTTTTATGATTCGTTAGCCATATATAATATATTATATTGTATATTATATGTATATACCTAATATACAATATATATGGCAAACGATCAGTCGGAGCCATTTTGATGACTACTGACACCCATGGTCACCCGCATAGAGGATATATAGATGCATAACCCCCCTTCCTCCTTCTACCTGCAAGGGTCACCGGCTACTTACACCACACGAAACGCGAAAGCACAACTGTCACTTTACACCGGTATCGTGAGGTACCTCCCCGGTCGTGCCGGCCCAATTCACCTGCATCCATGCATACAACATGGCACTGACTCTCTCAAAAGTAACATATTTTGAATTGTAATAAACAAACCCAATATTTACGGTAATGGGTGTGAATGGCGTGAACTTGTGAAATCAATATCATGTCGTGTATTTCACAATAGGTGTTCTATTAGTGTAGTAGTGCCCAAATAAATGAGAAACATAAACAACCTTCAGTCGTCCGAGTCTGTTGAACTTGCGGACTTTTTGTTCAGACAATTTGGCGTTATTTGTTCAACAAGTCATTATTTTTTGTGTACTTCGGCGTCCTTGTGCAAATACAAGAACGCTTCGTTAGGTTGGATAACACCGTGGAATTATGGCCAGGAAAATGTTCTCAAACGAATTTGAATATTTTCATCATCATCATCAGAAGAAAAGGTGCTATGCTGCATAGGAGGATGTAGTGCCATGCATGGTGCATGACACTACACCCTCCTATGCAACGGAATTGGGTCGGCACGACTGGGGAAGTACCTCTTGCTCTCTTGATATCGGCGTAAAGTGACAGTGTCGCTGTCGCTTTTCTTGCGGTTTGTGAGTGCCCATTGGGGGGTCGGGGACGATAGGAGGGCAACGCATGGCAAACGATCAGTCGGAGTCATTTTGATGGTTACTGACACCCATTGTCACCAGCATAGAGGATATATATACCCTCCTTCCTCCTTCTACCTTCATGGGCCACCGGCTTCTTACACACCGCACGATATGCGACAGCACTGCTGTCACTTTATGCCGGTATCGCATAAGCGAGAGGTACCTCTCCGGTCGTGCCGGCCCAATTAGGCTTCATGCAAGCATACAGTGTGGCATTACTTCTTACTAATGATATTACTGTATTTTGATCCCAAAGTAAGTATTCCTAAAGACCTAAAGACTTGGTATACTACAAAGTAATATTTGTCCATTGTCCTCTTGAATATACTTGCTAGTCAACAGTTATAGTTATAAACCCATGGAGGTGGGAGGAGAAAGGAGGGCAGCGCATCTGTATAGCCTCTATGCGGATGTTTGTGGGCGTCGGTAGTCATGAAAATGACTCCGGCTGCTCGTTTGCCCTCCTATATCTTAAAAAAAATAAATAAAAAAAAACACTTTATTTTGTACCAATTAACATTAAAATAACATACAATTTGGTAGATAAAGGTACAAAAAGGCGGTCTTACCGCTTCCAGCGGTCTCTTCCAGACAACCAATATTTTTAAAGGAATCGACATAATATTATACAAAGTAGGTAATTGGTTATAGTAATTGGTTATAGTTATAGTCAATTGTGGTAGTTACGCATTTCAATAAACGTCTACTTTTGCTGTAAGTTGTCCCATGTAAGCAATAAATGTAAACGGCTTAACACATTTGCTCACATCGTGTTATGTATACATATAAAACGGAATCGCCTGAAGCTAATTCTATTTGATCACCTGAAACCATAAATAAGATTTTATAACATTTTTTTTTGTAATGTAGTATAGTATAACTAGCAGTGGGGTATTATATATGACGACCAGGCTGGCGCAGTGGTGCAGAGCTCGGATAAGCGGAGAGTGTTGCGTCAGGGGTCGCGGGTTCGACTCCCGCCTTTGTGATGGAAGTTAATATATTTATTTATATGTATTTGTAATCTCTTTATATAGTATAGCTTTTTCATAGTATAAGGGGGCAAACGAGTAATCTCAGACATTTTCATGACTACGGACACCCATAGATATCCGCATAATGCTGTACAGATGTTGCAGTCCCTCCTTACTTCATGTGAGCGCTTTGCCAATCGCAACACGACCAGAATTATACAAATAATGGGGGTAGTTCGTGGGGGATCACACACCGCACCTCGGATATTGATCCGAGCCGTGGTTCGTAATGCAATGACCGAATATAAAATGGTGGATGCGAAGGTTTTTTTTTATAGTATAAGAGCTCAAATGAACAGTCGGAGGTATTTTCATGACTATCGACGCCTATGGACGTCCTCCGCATATAGTTTAAACAGATGTATTGCCCACCTTTCTAGTCCCCCACCATGGGCTACCGGCTACATAGACACCGCACAAAACGCGATAGCACAGCTGTCAAGAGAGTCCCCCGGTCGTGCTGGCCTAATTCGGCTACATGCGTGCATGGACCGTGGCACTATCTCTTACTAAAAAAGATAACTCTTATATAGCTCTGCATCTACATTTTTTATGGTACCCATTGGGAGCAAACAAGCAGTCGGAGCTATTGTCATGCCTACCGACGATCCGCATAGAGACTTGAATTCGATTGAAATATTAAATATTAAAAAACTCCCCGAATCCATCCTCCTTAATCCCACCGATCGTTTTCAATTTATAAAACAAATTTATTTTACCTTTGTTAATCAAACAAACGCTTATTCTGCCGACACTTTTAAATTATAAGACCTTTTTTTACTTGAAAGAAATAAAAAGACGACGAAAGTGATAATATTATGCTAATTACTATAGATTAAGATCCACTGCGTCAGAAATGCTGAAACTCGCAGTCAATATAAACCTCTGAACAGTATAAGGTAAGTAAGCGCTTCACCCGAATTGGGCCGGCACGACCGGGGTGGAACCTCACGCTTACGCGAGACCGGCGTAAAGTGACAGCTATGCTGTCAGTCAGTCCTTCAACTATCTCCATACTAAACATCACATCGATCCGTTGATCCGATTTAATGTCAAAGAAGGACAAACAAACAAACACACTTTCGCATTTATAATATTAGTATGGATATAAAAATCTCTATCTACTATAGAAAATTCTCGTGTCACGATGTGCGTGATTGAGCTCCTCCGAAACGGCTGGACTGATTCTCATAAAATTTAATGTGCACATCGAGTATCTGAGAATCGGTCAACATCTATTTTTCATCCCAATATTCCCACGGTATCGAAAGTTACGCGGCTGAAACCGCGGGTCGCAGCTAGACTAAATATACACATTATTATCTTTCCTCATGAAAAGCGCGAGCAAAATACAGAGGGTGTCTAATGAGTTAGCTGGTATAAAAGGATTTTGAGATAACATCTTAACACACCTTTATACTTCTTGTGTTAAGACGGTAATGCTAAGTGCAATGTACTCCCTGGTAGAGCTTAAATTATAAAACGTATCAACTCTTGAGACATTTACATCTTAATGCACAATCGTAAGTGAAGATGACGACAGAATACATTATGAACTACACGTGATATTATGAAAGAAAAAGTGTGGAGTGTATTGTCACTTTTTGGTGGAAATTCATGTTATCATTTGAAGAGATATGATTTATTTTACAAATTTCCTGTATCTATTAATTTAATTTTATATTTACAACAGGTTTCATCTACCTGATGATAGTGAAAGTTGTAAAAAATCTTATTTTTCTCTTCAAGTGATAAAAGAAAAGGAGTCATTTACATTGATACGAGATTATCTATACTAATATTATAAAGAGGAAAACTTTGTTTGTTTGTTTGGTTGTATTGAATAGGTTTAAAAACTACTGGACCGATTTTAGAAATTCTTTCACCATTCGAAAGCTACATTATCCACGAGTAATATAGACTATATTTTATTTTAGAAAAAAATAGGCTTCCGTAAGATATTTGGATTTTTCTGACACACTAATATTATAAAGAGGAAAACTTTGTTTGTTTGTTTGGTTGTAATGAATAGGCTCAAAAACTACTGGACCGATTTTAAAAATTCTTTCACCGTTCGAAAGCTACATTATCCACGAGTAACATAGACTATATTTTATTTTCGAAAATATAGTCAAACTACTGGACGGATCAAGCTGAAATTTGGCATGCAGTTAGATGTTATGACGTAGGCATCCGCTAAGAAAGGATTTTTAGAAATTCAACCCCTAAGGGGGTGAAATAGGGTGTTGAAGTTTATATGGATTTCTTAGAAATTAAACGCGGGTGAAACCGCGGGGCTCAGCTAGTCTCTATATAAAATTATCTTATCACAATGTTAGTTATCATACTCCTCCGAAACGGCTAGACCGGCCAACATTTATTTTTCATCCCGATATTCCCCCGGGATCGAAAATTACGCGGGTGAAACTGCGGAGCACAGCTAGTTATATAAATGGTAACAAAAACTTCGTCTATACTAAAACATACACATAACACATAAACATATAACTTTGTGGTACAATTTTAAAACGAATTATTAAAATTTTGTATCATTTGCTTCATTGGTCGCGGGGAAAATAAACCTCAATAAATGTTTGTTGTTCGTAACAAAGTTTTCCAATAAACCGCGACATAATCTGTGAACGGCTGATAATATAAATTATAAAAATGGAAATCGTAAATGTGATAATCCCTTGTTATAACAAAAATGTAAAGTAAAAAAAAGTATAATGTAAATGAATGATGGCGGTTTCCTATGATGCCCAAACACGACAAGCTTCTTATTGAACGACATCTTTCAATGACTATCGACGCACATAACCATGCTTTGCAGATGTGTTGCACTCCTTCACCGTCTGCCTCCTCAATGGGCCAGCCGAAACTCACACACCAAACGAAACGCGACAGCATAGCTGTCACTTTACGCCGCGTCGGTCTCATGTAAGGAAAAGTACCTCCCCGGTCATGTTTGCCCAACTCATCTGCAAATGGCACTAAAATGACAATTTTAAAACGAAGTATTAAAAGTAGTAAATGCAAATTATTAAATGAATTGTCTTTCTATTAATAATGCAAGACATCTTAATTTACGTTAATATATGCATGCTAATGCAATATTATACATGCTACGTAGCAACGTCCGATTACATTATCGATCTATTTGTGTGACAACAAAGATGTCCAATATCGATAGCAGTCAGTCGCTATCTCCGTGAACAATCACGCATTGCGGCGTCATCAATTACTGTTTATTTGTCTGATAACATCTATGTGGACGCCATAATATTATTTCATACTCGTATCGCTGAATATGAAAGTTCACATCATTATTATAATAACTAAATATGAAAGTGAATTAGTTATTTTAATAATGATGTAAAATTATATTGTCATGTTGTGAATAGTCGTTGAAATGTATTGCCACTTGCGTGGCAATTCACATTATAGTTTAATTAAGTAATATACTTCTTGTGTTTTTTCTAGTTTTTAAATATTTAAATTACTTTAAATACGACCGGTGTCGATAACTTATCGGTATATCGGGTGATGCATGCATTTTTGAAGAGAAAGCTTCTTCAGTGTCTTTATACAGGGAAATTATTATGAGCTCGCGTCTGCAAACAGTGCTTGTGGCCGCGTAGCTGCCACGAGTTAGCGTAATGTAGATAATATTTGGTTCTACGACTTAGGCGTGAACACGTATCATGTAGACAGAGTGCAGTAGAATGAACAGGACGCAAGTAAGGATCAAATAAATACAAGGTTGATAAAAGCGAGAGGCATTAAATTAAACCACATATACTATAAGTGTCTACATTTAATCCGTTTTATTCAGTGTGGTATGTCTTAGAATTAAGTCGTAGGCTAAGTTATCACAATTATTGTATTTTTATTTATCTTTTTCTCTTTCTTTTTAAATGGCTTACTTTACGTATAATAGTGTAATATGTGTTTGTACCAAATAAAGATTTTTCTATTTCTATTTCTATTTCTATTTCTAATCCGAAACTATTAAAAAAAAATTACGACAAGTATACGAAATTACTTTTTTCAAACATCTGATGTTTCCGCCACAGCGGAACGTTCTCGACATACCCCGAGAGGTGGGGCGCGCATGAATGCAGTCAGTCACGGTTTGGCGGCCAATCGATCAGCGCGTACACAC
>LUGF01043840.1:642611-652806 GCA_001625245.1 Calycopis cecrops
ACTCGTCTTAATAAAAGAGGATAGACCACCTCCTCTGCAAAGGCCTGTGCTCAAGATAGCCAGGCTACCTGTGTTCAGCTCCAGATACTTTGCCGCCGCGCCCAAGTTAAATAGCGAAAATACGAAATCATACTTTATGAGGGCGCGTGCAGCGAACGGCAACCTCGTAAGGTGTGAATGACCCCGGCCGGCCATACTGCCTATTAGCTGGCGTACAGCGTGTGCGAAGTGAGAATGAACTTTAAAAAAATCCTGTGGATAAACTATTGCCCCGATTGATCTAATTTTTGTTGTGTAGCCTGGAAATTATACACTAAATATGTGGTTTCATTTAATGCCTCTCGCTTGTGTCAACCCTGTATACTTTTTTACAGCACTTAACAACATTCGTTGAATTCACAACTTCTAGTTTTCATTTAAAAGTCAATCTGTATTTCTCAATTAAGCAGTTTCAGTTTGGATTTAAGAGTTTTATACTTCACAATTCTCGTAAGTGTGAATTCACAGAAGGTGCGACGTTAGTAATTTTCTCTGCACAATCAAGTATATACGGTCTCATGTGCACAGTCTGTGCTTATTTTCTATTCATTCTAGTTAGTAATTCGCTTAATTGGATCTTATTAACGAGAAAGTTTAATTGTAAAATTTATTTGAAAACTCTCAATGATTCAATCTATTGAATGATTTTGATGTGTTACTGGTTTGTGCCCATCCTGCTCGTTAAGACCGGGTCAGTTTAAAAAATAAGTAATTTAATATTATCTGTAAAGTGTAATTAATAATATCCTCATGCCCTTAGCCAAACATAAACCCTAGCGCAGTCGGGTAAAAGAAAAGAAAGTATTTACTCTCGATTTTAATTTCGTCAATTCTCTTTTGCAATAGACAAAAATCAATCAATTTAACTTTTACATAATAAGTTAACCAACACACACGTGTTGATCATAGATATGCTTAAAAGTTTTCGGAGTAAAGTTCAAAATCTTATTGTTTCATACCACGAAAAAATTGAAATAGAAACAGAAACGTTAGACGAACGCTTCACTTCGCTTGCATCAGTAGCCGAGTGTATTTTTTTTTTTTATTTTCGTTTACTAATGAAACTTATCTGTGCATCAATTTCAGCCTCACAAACAGAAGACTAAAAAATCTAAATACAAAAAAAAAATAATATAAATTATTCTAATGATATTTATATACTGTAAACGGGACTCAATCGGGTTATAAAATCGAAGTATTTACCTGGACTCTAGACGTTTTACGATTAAGTCCCGTTTACGGTATATAAATATGAATACAAATCGTGAAAGCTTAAAACAATTTATTCTAACGATGTCTTAGGTTTACGTGAATATTATTCAATACTATAAAACAACTTTGAAGAATTCTATCTCGGCTTATTCGGTCCACCCGTAACCGTGGTTGCTGTAAAACTACTGAAACAGGCTGGTAAAATAATTAAATAAACCGCGATAAAATCAGTTTTATTGTTATATCGATTCTAATTTAGCACAGCATAGAGAATTATAAACAAATTCCAAGGAGGCATACTTGTGAACTTCCTTGATAACTTTCTTGTTAAATTATGTTATAACTTATGCGTACAACTTGTACAGCCCGTCCGATTTACATCTTACTCATTTACAAGTTAAATTGTTTGATGAAACCATAAACAACACACGGTGTTAAGCGACAGCGTTTTGATCGAGGCTAGCGATACGATGCGATTTTGCAGCGTCGCATATGCAGACTGGCTGGTGAGTCATTTTCATTACTGCAGTAGGGTATTCAGTACTCGATTCTCATTCAGATTATGTGATAACATAAATACTTTTATTTTCCAAAAATCCTACAACTGATATACGTTGATATAATATTGACAATTTTATAAATTAAGTAACGACATTCGATGATCCAACTGTTTAGCGCCTAGCACTGCCATCCTCGCCAGCACCGAAGTTCCTTAATCATACAATATGCGCAAACGTTGGTTAGTTTTTGCCTGTCCTAAGCTAGAAATAAATTAAGGGAGGATACATGCCATTACCAAACGTTATTTTATCTATTAATTCGTGAGGAGTGTTCGTCATTAGTAAGTAGTAAGTACATATCATGTGTTTTTTTGCTTAGATAACGGCGCGCACTCTTCAAATATCATGTTGGTACTATGGGTAACACTATAACAGTATCGCAGTGAGCTGCAGAAACGCAGCGTCGTGTGCGACTTCTCGTAAATCTCACCGTATTGTATTTGACACTTCGCGCGTAGACATCAGCCCTTGTTCACGATTACATTGTGCCGGCGAATGCCTACGTTTGTTTAACACAAATGTATTTTTTTTTATTTTTATTATCTTTTAAAAACCTTTAACTTTAACATTGGACAATTTTCGCGTGGAAAATGATGCTGCTACAGCTACGGCACAGAACTGGTTTTACAAATCATCTGTGTCACTGTCCCGAGAAAAATAATAATAACTGTCATTTATTCTTTTTTTTAATAATTCATTTCACACACACATTAATTTTTATATAAAAGTTATTGTGTTTTTATTTATTGTGCATCCTTTTTCTATGGTATGCATTATATATTTTAGGGTGCCAAACGAGTAGTCGGAGCCATTTTCATGGCTACCGGCGCGCATAGACATCCGCATAGACGCTATGCAGATGCGCTGCCTTCCTTACTCCTCCCCACCTCCATGGGCCACACACCGCACGAAACACGACAGCACGTGCCACACTGCTTGCTTGCATGCAGCCGAATTGGGCCGGCACGACCGGAGAGGTACCTCTCGCTTACACGAGAGCGGCGTAAAATGACAGCTGTGCTTTCGCGTTTTGTGCGATCTGTAAGTAGCCAGTGACCCTTGGACATGTGAGGAGTAAGGAGGGCAGCGCATCTATAGAGACTCTATGCGGATGTTTATGGGCGTCGGTGGTCATGAAAATGCATTATAACATAAGTAAGAGAACAAGTCTGATAGTTTCGGAATTGAATTTAACATGTTACTACGGCAAAATTCGGCAATTGTTACAGGACAAAGTATGTCAGGTCAGCTAGTAATGTATAAATTCATCCCAAATAAACTAAAACAGCAAACAAAATGAAATATTAATTTCAATTTAAATCTCAATGGGATTCTGTCAGTTCGTAATGCTTAATTATAATTTTCAATGAAACATTAAAATACCTACCTATGGAACTGAACTCAAATATAATTATATCTCGACCGTATTTCATACGGACCTCCGGCCTCATATTTTATTTCGATCATTTTAATAGGGTTGTCAAAAAAGAAACTACTAGTTTTTTTATTGTATAAGACGGCAAACGAGCAGCTGCAGCCATTTTTTCGACTACCGACACTCATAAACATCCACACAAAGCTGATGCTTGAGCTGTTTATCGAATAGTATGAATTTCTAGTTAGTCCAAATAAATTATTTTTAAAGCAGTTTAGCGTTGGTGACGTAATGACGTTTCCAGGAAGTTTTTTGTCTATTGCATAGTAAATGATTCCTATACATTTTCTTGCACGCGCTATAGTATAATTTGAAAGGACGTCCTCTTAAGTGCTTATTAGTATTAAAGATGTACAGTGGCCGGAGGCTAGCTGTAATATAATATGTCATTCAATATAAAAAATAAATCCGTAATTGGAATGATTGCATAATTTATTATATTACTACTATAACTACTATAACTAATTAAATCTGTAGATTTTATAATGAATAAAAATGAAATTAACGTTATATAATCCACATTTTTCTGCTGTTCACACTTTCTTATAGCCGTCCACTTGCCATCACAGTGAACTACGTACTCCTTTGTCTCTAATGTAATGAATAAGAACAATTTGGTGGCAACCCTAATTAAATCACCCGATCGAGTCTAATGGAGAGCAATCCTGATAAATCTGATTAATTATTTGCACGCGCGTAATTATATTTGCGTCCGCGACTGAGCTTAATGAACCCATGCTGGTATTTTCGTGACGCTACTTCTGTTAAATTAATTTATAATTAATGATGGACATTTTATATAAAATATCATTAGTCTTGATCCTGAAATAGGATGCTTTTATAGCTGCGATTCTATTGATGTATAATTATTATTTACTTATATTTTATCACTAGCTTCCTCCCGCGGCTGCCCCCGCGTGGATTTCGGATTATAAAAGAATCCTATAAATTTTAACTTATTATGTTATTCTGATATGAAAGCTACATTTCTGTAAAGTTTCATGAAAATCCGTTCAGTAGTTTTTTGTGTGAAAGAGTAACAAACATCCTTACATACTTTCTCATTTATAATGTTAGTAGGATGCAAGAATGCAATTGGGCCGGACCGGGGAAGTACCTCTGGTCCACATCTCCTTAAAATAATAATAATGATTATGTCGTCCTTCGATTTCGGTTACGGCGACTGTCTATATAGACAAGCCATCTACGCAGGACATATTATAGTGCACAAGTGTGCGCGCAAACACAAGTGTACCTACTCTCTGTTCTCTCATCCGCATATTCCGATGGGACGGCAATCCGACACGACCGGAGAAAATCAAGCGCAGGACCGACAGCTTAATGTGCTCTCCAAGGCATTCCACCACACATTTCCACGTTGAATGCCACATGTTTGCCACTAAACTAACTAGGAACTATGTAAAAAACGAAAAACGTGATAATAATAAACATCTGAAACGACCACCGCGCAGTGGGCGATATGGATGTAGCTGGAGATCGGCCTCTTGTCGTTCATTAACATAGCCTATGTCCAGCACTTGCCCTGTTGCTGACAGATCCGGGGCACCTCAGTATAGGCGGCCGAAGGCACCCGCGGGGTTTTAGTCAGTATTCGGTTACCCTGGAGTCCCACACACATCCACCGGACCTCACCCTCAGTCCGGTGGCAGTGCGTAAATGCTTTTCCCCGCAAAAAAAAAAATTGTTCAGCACTAGATAGACAAAAGACCATAACAATGATGATTATAATATATTTTTCACAAAATAATTGGGTCCGTTTACAGCATCAAAACGAATATTCGGCATGTAAATCAAACAGATTAGTCAGTAAAAGGCCCGCCGCCAGGACCTAACCTAATTTAATCTAGACAAAGTGCTCGCTAATATTTATACGAGTGAAACGTGATTCCGAACGGGCCACTACGATAAAGGATTATTGAAATGGAGCAAATAGAGCTGTGTAAACTTTGTTAATGCACAGGTGTTATTATTGTATCGCCATGCGGCAGTTTAATATGCTATCTATTTGTAAGAGGTAGTGCCACGCTGCATGCATGCATGTGGCCGAATCGCAGCCCGATGCTTTTGTATTTTGATTGTAGCCAGATACGGAAATGTGATACATCTGTCATTTTACTTCGTGTATGTAACAGGTACCTAACCAGTCGTGCCGGCCCAATGCTGCTGCAATCCTGAGTGACAATCTGAACTCTTTGCCTCTGGCGTCAGGATGTGTTGTTGTTATTGCAGCGTGGCTACCTCTTACAAGAGCCGTATAGGAGGGAGGAAGATGGAAGGCAACCCTTCTGTATAGCCTTTGTGCGGATGTGTTTAGGCGTCAGTAGTGATGAAAATGGCTTCTAGAGCATGTTTGCCCATTTATATTGTTAAAAAAGATGATGATGATGATAAAGAAACTTCAAATTAAATTTTAGCCCTGATGAATTTTCCGTGTTCACATACAAAACGAACATTTCTGTACCCTCATTCCCTTAAACTTAATTACTATAATTAAAGATATTATCTGTCCGTCCATTTCGGAGCTTTGTAATGCAAAACAGTCTTCATTCGAAAGAAGCCTAAAAATCTGGAGGACATTTCTATTTCATTTGCCGCGGCCGGTGTGGAAACTATGTTAATTCATATTGTTCAGACTTCATTACACACCTCGTACTTCCGAAACAAAGAAGTTGATTCTCTTGAAGTTATTGAAATAAAATTACGTGACTAGAGCGTTATGAAAAGTGTGATCGGGCGAGGTGAGCGGAATTTGATAGGGAGATTAATTGGTGGATACAGAAAGAGAAAGTCGAATTACGTTTCTTGCATTACTGTAAAAGCAATAAAGAACAATGCGCGCGCTTATTTTCTTTCTCTCTCCCTCTCATAATCAATTTTGTTTCGTATATGAAGTTTTACGTCAGTCATGTGGCGTAAAGCACAGACAATACATATACATAAACACAATAAGAAATTTTGACTGTTTCGATTTGCGGTGTTGGACCAGATATCGAAAACCTAATTTGCTTAACCTCTTTGAACGCCTTCACCTTTCACACACCAATTCGCTCAACGACCCTAACAAATTCTGCAACGTATTATGACATAAACTCTTCCATACGAAGGTAACACAAGCAACACGTCCGCATTTGGAGGGATGAGAAAGGAGGGCAGCGCATCTGTATAGCCTCTATGCGGATGTTTGTGGGCGTCGGTAGTCATGAAAACGGCTCCGGCTACTCGTTTGCTCTCCTATATCGTAAAAAAAAAATTATAGCACGAGGGGGCAAACCTTATGCTATAAATAAAACGCGGACTTTCACAAACTACAACACAAATACACGAAACATAAAACCATAGCTTCACACCAGCGTTATATGTAACAACTTTCCATCATTTATTGTTTAACACTTGTGTTTGACATTGTCATTTTGAAACTTAAAATAAATTGAAGTTGTTAATATATGCAAGAGCATGTGCAACAGTGCATGCGTTTCTTATTCAATTTGTTTTAAAAACTTGTGTAGAATGCCTAAATTAGAATGTTCTTTTACACATCGCAACATCTTTAACTGTGCCAAACTGTAAACTTCTACGTTCGCGCAATTCTCTTAATATTGGGTACTACATATTTGCTTCCCGCTATAATGTTTGCCTGCTTCCAAGCTGTAACTGTTATTGTTATAACGTTCTAGTTTGCGTGCTACAACAGATGTATATGTAGTTGCTACATTATTGCCAAATAGAGCCAGCACGACTGAATATCTCTTGTTCAGGCAGAAAAGATTGCTCTCGTAATTTATCTCCCTAAAAGGAAAAAATGTTACCAAATTGATTTAACCACTGGCACTCACCTTATAAAATGCTTTTACGAAAATAGGTTCCCCTAATGAGTCTTTCTTTACTTTCATATTTTCATCTTTGTCGTCTTTATAAGGTCTTTGCGTTAGTTGAAATAGTCTTGACTTATCAGTCAATGGAATATCGCCGCTAAAGAATGACTACATATTTTATTATATGTATGCATTATTTCCTTAACTATAACTACCACATTGCCATTAACAAACCTACAGTAATACTGTGTTGTGCTTTTTCACACGCATGTAAAAGAGCTAGTACGACACGACGCGGGTGCCCACATCCGGTGCATCTTCTTGCTACGGGAAAATAGGGGGGATCTATCGTCCTATCGTCTCCCTAAACCCGGAAACAAAATAGTCTTCAATAATTCGATAAACAGTTTTGTGGTAGTGTTTAGTATAACCGTCTGTAAGAGGTCCATCCGACGCGAGTGCCATATAAAGCAAACCGTGTTTATGTGAAAGCCACTTACTTTACTTTTTATTTATAGAAGGAATTGAGCACGATCAAGATCACTATAAATCATTGGTAAAAATCTCTCGACCTTTTTTAATATATATGCTTATTTCTGACTATCCCGGCATTAAAGGCATCAACCCTTTCGCATACATTAAGCAATGTAAAGGAAACACAACAACAAAGGGAACGAATACATTATTCTTTACTCCACATACAAGCCTTACAAAGTCTTATTTGGAACCCTCACAAAGCACTCTCCGGAATGTTCCAGAAATTTCGAGAGCAACAAATAAGGAAACGGTCAGTTTACAGCGGCTCGTAAGCCTTTTATCGTCCAATAATTAAACACTCTACGTAATGGATACTGTAACCAGGGGTTTACGACATGTTTGCTTTCTGAAATAACTGTTATTGCACGTAATGAACATGAAAGTAATATCCTGATATTGTTTTCATGTGTATGGCTTACACTATCTTTATTGGTTGACGAAATGAATAAATAAAACGAGAGAGAAGAGGACGAGTCTTGTACCTGAAATATAATGAAGAAAATAAAATATGTAGGACAGTTTTGGATGTTTAATTCATCACAAATTCGGCGATTGAATTATTTGATCCTTCCACGTTAGGCAACACTACCAATGATTTATTTACACACTTAGTTGTCATAAATACCATTAGTTATCAAGACGGTTTAGTAGTAGAGAGAGTAGGTAAGACTACTATCTGAATAAATCAATTAGATTTTTATACAATAGTAGCTATGCCCCGGTTTCATCCGCTTAAATTCTGTCATAGGACAGCGCTATCTGGCGGGCTGATTTGTGAATCTAAACCATTCTCAAATCTTCTATAACACACACATGATTCATCAAAAAAACTGTAGTTATACTTTATCTATCATATTATATATTATGTTAACAAGTATAACTACAGTATTTTTTTATAAAAATTTACATACTATTACTTATTACTTACAACTGTTTAAACTATAAGTTTTCCGGCACTACAGGCTACAACTACACATAGAGGAAGTATATAAATGCAAATTTATCTGTAGAACTAAGGGAAGGCAAGTTACTGCACAATCAAACTTAGTTCAAAACGCTTCAAAGTTATCGATGTACATTGCGAGTAACCGCGGGTTAGTCTGGATGATCTAAACTTGCATTATTTATCTTAATCGGTCAAGTTACAAACCATCATTCTCCAAAATAGATTTTAATAGAATTCTAGACTAGTAGATTCTAGTAAGCCTCAAATTCTGGTACATTCAGAGCTGGTTCCAAGAATTTTTATAATAGTGTCGAATAGCTAGTTGACTGACAGTCGACACTCATGGAAAGAGGTAGTGCCACGCTGCATGCATTAATGTAGCTGAATTAAGCGGGCACGACCGGACAGGTACCTCTTGCTTACACGACATTGGCGTAATGTCACAGCTGTGCTGTCGCGTATGATGCGGTGTTTAAGTAGCCGGTGGCCCATGGAGGTGAGAGAAGGAAGGAAGGTAACGCATCTGCTTAACTCTATGTGCATGTCTATGGGCCTTGGTAGTCATGAAAATGGGTCCGACTGCTCGTTTGCAACCCTGCAAACCATAAAAAAAATTTAAAAAAATCTTATCTCTTACAATTACTTCTGCATATGTCTTCTACATATGAATTACTTCGTACCGGAACTTCTGTTCCCGAAATTCGTAGTTTATGTCACTTTGCTCCTAGTCTATCTGGGATTTTAATAGGATTTTATGAAACCCTTACTATCATTATATTACCAAAGACAGTGGGCTTCTTCGTTTGTTGTGACATCCTGTTGTAAATGACCACGATTAGATTCACGTTATCAAGAGATCAGAAGTTGCCCTGATTAATTGACTATCTAAAAATGGCCTATAAAGTCGGCGAAAAAAAAAACATTTATAGAACTAAATATTGTTAAACCAACTATCAGGTTTATAACAGTCACTGTAAAGTAAGTAGTTACGATAGGATACCATTTCTAATTTTATTAAATAATATACTTTTTTATACAATTTCAACTTTTTATTAACCACATTAACAAAATAAAAAGTGGAAATTGTATAAAAAAGTATATTATTTAATAAAATTAGAATATGAATTTCCATCAAGAAGTGACAATACATTCCATCAACTATATTAAGGATACCATTTTTTCCGCCGGTAATAACAATGATAATGATGAAGACCATAATGATGATGATCATGAAAAAAACCACATCCTTCACTGCAGTTCCCTAACAAACAAGGCAAAGAGTACAAAGTGCTACATAACACGTACCTTATACACTTGCCTTGCTTTCGTTATCATGACGACGATAATAATGAATACTATGTAGATGTGACCAAACACAAGAAACAAGAGGAAGAGGTAGTGCCACACTGCATGTTTGCATGCAGCCAATTTGGGCCAGCACTACCGAGGAGGTGCCTCTCGCTTGCACGAGACCGGCGTAAAGTAACAGCTGTGCTGTCGTGTTTCGTGCGGTGTGCAAGTAGCCGGTGGCTCGAGCAGGTGGGAGGAGAAAGGAGGGCAGCGCATCTATGTGGATGTCTATGGGCGTCGGTAGTCATAGAAATGGTTCCGACTGCTCGTTTGCCCCCTTATA